>PVKA01015409.1:0-50106 GCA_004027165.1 Ctenomys sociabilis | reverse complement strand
AGCTCTATCACCATGCACTAAGTTAAAATCAAAATGGATTAAAGATCTAAACATTAAAACAGAAACACTCAATCTCCTGGAAGAGAAAGTAGGAGGAGCTGTTGAAGACATAGGGGTAGGTAAAGAGTTCATGAACAAACATATATTCGCACGGGAAGGTCTTGAAAGAATCAACAACTGGGATCAACTCTTCTTAAGGTGCCTCTGCATGTGAAAAGAAATTGTCAACAGAGTGAAAGACAACCCACAAACTTTGAAAAAATCCTAACTAATAAGCAATCAGACAGAGGACTACTGTCTAGAATATATAAAGAACTAAGATATAACAGGGCCCTCAAATTTAAAGACCCATTCAGAAATGGGCATCTGAGATGAATACACACTTCTCAGAAATGAAATTAAAGAAGGGAGTAAATATATGAAAAAATACTACACATCGCTAGCCATTTATGAAATACAAATAAAAACAACACTGAGATACCATCTCACTCCAGAAAGAATGGCTATCATAAGGAAATCAACCAACAACAAATGTTGGAGAGGTTGTGGGGAAAAGGGAACACTTCTCCACTGCTGGTGGGAATGTAGACTGGTACAACCATTGTGCAGGTCAGTGTGGAGACTCCTCAAAAGAGTTGGACTAGAAATCCCATTCAAGCCGGCTATCCCCCTACTGGCAATTTTCCCAAAGGATCTGGATACATTGTATCATAGAGATATATGTATACCTATGTTTATAGAAGCACAATGTGTGATAGCAAAATCTTGGAAACACCCAAGATATCCATCACATGAGGAATGGTTGAAAAAGATGTGGTATTTCTATATAATGGAGTATTACTCAGCTGTTAAGAATGATAAGTTCGAATCATTTATACTGAAGTGGATGCCACTTGAGCATATACTCATAAGTGAAATAAACCAGACACACATGTGTAAATATCATATAGTCTCCCTAGTATAACAAACGAAAAGCAGAAATACAAAAGGAAACATACAACAAGTAAAATCAATTGAGTCAGATAAGGCAAAGTGAATGGCATATGCTTCAGAATACTAATCAGCTTTTTTTCTGGATGGTTAACAACCTAAGATCACAAGTCAGAGTTGGAGAAATAGAAGCGCCACAAGGGCAGCCAACATTTTGGCCCTAGCCTTTCAAGGTCAGCGAAGACTCAGGACATAGGAGAACCTGTACTGCAACATCATGAAACTCAGGTGAGCTCCAAATTTTCTGAACAAGGAGATTATGGAGCCACAGAGGAAAGAGATTGCAGTTCTATAGTGTGCCTGAGGAGAATCACATGGAGAGAAAACTTTCTCTCAGGCTCTCACAGAGAGCAAACTGGTCAAGCATTGGCCGTGACTCATCCACATGGATGACACAGACAAAGGAACTACAGCATAATGTACAGGACTACAAGATAAACCCTGAGAGGACTTCACTGACCACATAGGAAATATGAAGTTCATGTGTTGGTATATAAGTCTTGATCAATCTAGGTCTTAACCATCCAGCAGAAGAGTATAAAAATGAACTATACATCGTGGGACCATAATATTAAGCTGAGCTGTAAATGGCTATGGTTGACAATTTCTTTGAATAACTCACTATTGTTGTAGAATGCTGAACTGTGTTGGATTGTGATGTCGAGTTCAAGCACCTAAGTTAGTTGACTATCAATGGAGTGCCCACCTTTGACAGGTGTAGACAAAGAAAGGGGTGTAGAAAGAAAAAATCATGATGTGTGTGTATAGACAGTACAGTTGAGATAGATAACACTGAGCTTCTACATAATCCTATGAGAATCAAGATCTGCACTAATGGTGGTTGGACAGGATATTATGTTGGCTTCTGGTACTATGGTCATCCACTAGGAAAGTTATTATTGAATTTTTGGATATAATTCAGGCATAAATAATAAGATAAGTAAGCAGCTACACTCTTAATTTACTGATAAGAGATATCTGCTAAAATAATATCTGTAAGTATAATATCATGTATACACCTTGTACAATACCAAAACATTATGAAAACAGTTTGCAATGTATTAATTTATCGAATCTGTCTTGTTAAGGTGTCTTGAAACTGTCTGATTGACATTTGTAGTTCAATAAAATAAAAAAAATATATATAAAAAATTAAATTAAATTAAAAAAATAAATAAAAAACAAAGCACACAAAAAAAGTGAAACATACAGTTAAAGTTTATTCTTTTATTTTTTATTCCTCTTTTAAGAACCCATTTGAGATAGTTACCATCAGTTCCATGTAAAATTGTATAAATTTATACATTTTTTATATTCCATTGTTTAAGAAGTCTATTTATACTTCTGTGTAAGGTATCTGTAAAATATGCAATATTTTGCGCAACTTAAAATTATATAAATGATACAATTTCATATGTAAACTTGATCTTCTGGTAGTTATAGACTGATTTTTGTAAAGGTTAATCTTTTATTAAAGTCTTATCACATCTCACTAGAGAAAAAAAAGTGATAAAATGATAAATTTGTCTCATTGTTAACACCTCTTTCTCATAGACATCCTGTTTCAACCTTTGTTTCTTCTTACTCATTTGGTAAGGTTGAATATCTTATGACACACCTTACTTTCCTATTTCAAGTGTAACCTTTCCACATTTTATAATAAAATGAATTTTTAGTAGATTCCATGTAGATAATGGTTGTCACTTATAATTATCAAACAAGGGCTGATGAAATTGCTCAGCAGACTAAGAGCCGTTAGGCAAGTGCAGGGACCAGGGTCTGATTCACATACCCTGCTCACCAGCATGCTAAGCAGGCCACGCAGAGCCAACATGGTGGTGCATACCTGTAATCCAGCACTGGGGAAGCTGAAAGCAGGAGGATCACTCTGTGTAATGAGACCCAGAACCAATTACATAATAACAAATAATAAAGAAAGAAAGAAATGTCTTCTGTTTATCCGTTCTTGGACAATGCACAATTGAAACACTCAATGCCTAGTGTTTTTTGGTTTGTTTGTTTTGGTGCAACTGGGAATTGAACTCAGACCCTTGCGCTTGCCAGGCAAGTGTTTATTCTACTGAGCCATCTCCCTGGCCCAACGCCTAGTTTTTTAAACTATGTCCATTTAACTGATTATTTATTTATTTATTTATTTTCCTGATGAGTCAATAAGATCCCTGCGAATTACCTCAGTAGAGCAAGGTAGATGTGATATGTTTTATTATTTTTCAAAGTGGATGATGTATTTTTGTTTTCATTCAGTTATAGAATTAATGTAGCTGATAATATACTCAAAAATTCTTACACTCGAGAAATATACAGTTTACTTTGTGTGCATATTTTTGCTTTAAATAATTACAGTATAGTAATAAAGTATTTCAATGAAATATGTGCCATATAATATTAGACAATTTGTTTTTTGATGTAAGATACAAAAAAGAATTAGTAAATACAAATGGAACAATTAAGGAAAAACATTTTTGTATTTAAAATGTGGAATTAAAATCAATCTGAGGGCCAGCCAGACAACTCAGGGGATTAAAGCACCTGCTTAGACAAAGCACAGAGGCTGGGGTTTGTTCCCCAGGCTGCTGTGCCAGGCCTGTCCCCAGAGAGTGCTGAGACAGCGATTGAGAGTGGATGTGGTGGTGCACGCCCGTAATCCCAGCACCAGGGAGGCTGAAAACAGGAGAATCCTTATGAGGCAGATCTGTGTAGCGAGATCCTGTAGACCCTGCACTAAAAATACAAAAAAAAAAAAAAAAAAAAAAAAAAAAAAAAAAAAAAAAAAAAAAAAAAAAAATCAATGTAAGTTTAGGCTATTTTCAATATTCTAAACTCTTGTATAACCATTTTGTTTCATTATTATTTATATTGTTCTAGAAATTATATTTTTATCATACAGTTAAATTTGTGATGTCTTCTAAAATAAGAAAAATTGAAAACTATTGGGTGTCATCAAATATTGTACAAGTGCCAATAAAACATTTTGCTGGAGAATTTTTTCAGTGAATGACTGAGATGCAGTCACACAATACAGTTTCATATGTTGAAAGAAAAGAGGAGTCCCATTGAGGCACACACATGTTTTTGTATTGTATTGTATGTGCTTATATGTGCTTATATGTCTTGACAAAAATATATGTTGAACCTTGCACAGGATTTTACATTTTATTCTGTGGTAAATTTGGTTCTATTTTATGTCACCAAGTAAATAAAATGGCAAAATAAGACATTATTTAAATGACTAGGCTATAGCTAAGGGGTAGAACCCATACAAATCCCTGCCAAGCAAACAAAACTGTTATGACTTGTGTCTGAATGTCCCCCAAAGCCACAATTGATCACAGGGCCAGACTTTTTGAAGACAGCTTGTAAAACCTAGACCTTTTGTTTTCTCACCATCATCTGTGAATCAGAGTTATAGCACTATCAGCTTTACTTAGCAGGAGGCAAGCTTTTATTTTGTAAACATCTTCATCTTGCACAAGAAGGGATGGTGGAGATAGTATGTGTGCTACACAGCCCCGCGACAGGTGGCCCGCATGCAATATAGGGAGGGAGAAGAGGCTTGATTCTCCACTTCTTGTTCTTAATACTTTTATTGTCTTCTGCTACCTTGAACTGTTGCCTCTGTACCTTGCAACCCTGCCTTGGAGCCAGCTCATTACAGACTGAAAAGAGACACAAACTGTGATCTAAATAAACCTTTCTCCCTTTGTTTGTTGGGTATTTTGTCTCAGAATGAGAGATCAGTACTGAAGACCAAAACAAAGCAAAGCAGAGCTGGAAATATAGCTTAGCAAGAAGAGCCTGCTTGGTAAGCATGAGGTCCTGAATTTGATATCTGGTACAAAAAAATGATGTCTGTAAGTATAATATCATGTATGCACCTTCTATGATACCAAAACATATCCCTCAAAAGGATGCTGGAAGGACCAAAGGATTACAAATGGATAATAAAGCACTACATGTATGTCAGTGTTAAGTGAAAGTGTCAATAAAATACAAAGAAACTCATCTAAAAAAGAAAAATGATGTCACCAGTATGAATATTAATGCAACAACTATAAAAAAGAAACACTGGTGATCGGTAGGAAGCTATTGTAATTCAATTAGCATGAAGTTATAAGGGAATATTTCAAGGGAATGAATAAAATAAGGTTTTATTTTTTTATTTGTTATTATTTTTAATGTGTTTGGTGCAGGTTCTTACTAAGCAGCTTGGACTTTTAGTGATCCTGCTGTTTTCAGCCTCCCTAGCACTGGGATTTGGTGGCGGGCTCAGTGAGCCTGGGAGCCGGGCTGGCACTGCATGTTGTGCTGGGCATTGAACTCCAGTCCATGCACTCCCTAAGCAGAATCTTAGCCCACTGAGCTATTTCACCAATCCAAAATAAAATAAGGTTTTCAACTTAGAAAAACAATAATTATTTGAAACCATTAGTATTATTGTTGTTGTTGTTATTATTATTATTATTATTTTGTATCTTAGGAAAGTGTCTACAGGGTGTCCAGGGTCTCATGACTAGATCAGACTTATAGCGATCCTCCTATTTACAGCCTCCCAAGATCTGAGATTATCCTGGCATACCATCATGCCCAGTCTCAATTGCCATCTCAGGGCACCCTGGGTGTGGGCTGGCACAGCAGGCCTGGGAATGGAACTCCCAACTCCTGCACCTGCCTGCAGGCACTGTAAGCCACTGAGCTATTTTGCTGGCCTTAAAACCAATATTTTGATTTTTTTCTTGTAAATATATTTTTAAAAGTGGAGGCATGTAATTGCATTTCAGTAAACTAATGTTAATTTAAAACATTAGGAGAAGGAAATAAATTGCTCTCCAATTTAAATCCCCCAACATTAAAGTTTTATTGTCCCTTATTATTTCCTTCATCAATTAAGCATGAGTCTGTTCTATAAACTTAATCCAGGTGAATGTAAATTCATAGAGATAATCCAGTCTCTGTTTTTTAAAATATTTTATGCTTATTGTATCTCTTTGATATATGAAAAGAATAGGAATAATATGATTTTTGTTAGATTGAAATGTCAAAATTTCTACCTGTGAATCTTTACTCTTATGAAAGCAAATAAATGAACTTCATGAAATGACGTAGCCAGGACTTGTCAATACATCAATGATTTTGTATTCTTATATTCAGTTCACCTGCATCCAATGGATCTGTTTTTTCTTTATCTTCTTGGTATCACGTTTACGGATAGTGAAAACAAATGTAGCTGACACCTATTTTGCAAGAACAAGTATATCTTAAGTTTTTCTTTGTTTGATGGAAGATTTTTCAGTTTACTAAGACAAAATTGCTTTCAGCAGTTTAAATGGGATCACATTGTTTAGAAATATGTCTTCAAGTGTCTTAAATCACAGATATGTATCTTAAATGTCAGTGGGGACTCTCTGTGTTAATCCATCCATTTGCAGACAGACATGCCATTAGCAGTTCCATTCAGGATTCAGTGCTTCTGTTTAATTGACAATTTAATATTTGCAACATGCAATCTCTGTATCCCTAATCCCCAAACCATATTTATATCTCTTGTAAATCGTAAGCAGGCCAAGGACAGTAAGGTCTTGAAGTTTCGGTAGCCTGTGGGATTTGGAGTGTATATCAGCCTGCACATACATAACCTGCTGAGAAATAGCAGCGGAGCAGAAAAATATGGCTCTATTCTTTGATCAGTATAAGTTAAATGGTTCTTTATTTCCTCCCTTTCATTATGTATTTCTAGTTCAGCACTGTGAAACCCACTGACAGTAAATCCCTAGAAACTAGAGTGTGAGAGAAAAGCATTTGTTTACTTGTAGGGAAATTGCAATTACCCCCTACAGTTTGTTAGGATATAATTTACAGACCACGTGTACTGTGTGTAACTTTTACCAAGGGCAAATTTTGTCACTGTTGTTCCTTTGTCATGAAATTTGAAAGTCATTCTGAATATTCAAGGCAAGAAAAAAAACTTGACAGGTTGTGGTAAAATCATAAATAATAAAAATGAAATAATCGTAACCACTTATAATATCTTCAGCTACTAAGATTTATAGAGATAAGATGAAAGTAGGGAAAGTTTAAGGAAACACTCTGAGTTCAGAAAATAAGTGAGATACTTTGTGCTGGTCCCAAATTTCACACATGAACATGAAAGGTTACAATTTTTGACAATTTCACTAAATTTTCATTGTTGTATGTGTTTATTTTAAATTTTATTTTTGTATAAATATAGATAAAGTGAACAGAGGTATCTGTTTGTTACATACATATGACATACACTTGCTTTTAAATAAGAGAGATTTAGAAATGGATAATTCAAACACTTGATAGTAAGCAAACCAGTAATTGAAGGATCAGAAAAATGAGCTGTAAAAAGTTAGCAAGCAGATGCTTAATGTCATTTCTGAGGGATAGCCTGATAGCTCAGTAGACTAAAGCACCTGCTTAGGCAAAGAGCAGCTGACTACCATGCCAGCCCCGCCCACGGGGCACACTGAGATGGCCTTGGAGACTAGGCCTGATGGCACGTGCCTGTGATCCCAGCACTTAGTAGACTGAAAGACTTGAGAAGTTTGATCTATGTAGTGAGACCCAGTAAACCTCGTAGACCCTGTCCTAAATAGAGAAAAAAAATAATTTCTGATAAATGGTAACTATTATTATTTGAAGATCACTCACTGTAACCAGAAAATAATTATACATAAAGAGTACATAAATAAAAAGTTATGAGTTACAAGCTGAGAATGCACTGAATTTAAATAGCATTCATAATCTTCTAATACCATCTCCAAAAAGTAGTCCTATAGCTTCTCCATTTTTTAATCACAAAAGTAAAAGTATATTAGCGAAAGAAATCTGCATTGGAGCTGCAAGTTTTAGTTTTTGCTTGTGATAATTGCTTATGAGGTATCAAGTTGCATGAATTAAGACACTTAGTAGACTTGTAAAACATAGTCTGGGGTGTCATGAGATGATAGACATGCAGGCCAGCCAATTGAACAGGGAAGACTTATAGTTTGGGAGGAATAAAAAGGGGAAGAAGGACAGTGCCCATTTTGAGGCCTCTGGTCTACCTGAACAGCTGTGCCCTTTGGCAGTTTTAGACTTGGGGTATTGGTCCCAGCTCCCCAGTTCCGTCAGCCTTAAAGTGGGCTCACACCTGTGACTCTCCTTTGAGCTTCAAGGCCCTCAGCCTCTCTCAGACTGGTGCTGTATCCTTGGTCCTTCTTTTTCAGCAGGATTCATGGACTGAGTAACCACTGGCTCCTCAGATTCTTCAATGATCCCGTTCTGCTGTGAATTTCTTACCGCCCATCCTGTAACCCTGCCTAGTAACTCCCCTTGCATAAATATGCATATGTTTTGTTTTGAATAAATTCCTGTGGAGAACCTGAAATAGTACATTTTAGTGATATACAGTATTTAATTAGAAGACTAAAACAGAGTTGGCTACAATGCAATTGATGATACAAAATGATAATCACCTAAAATGTTAATAAACTTTGTACTTCAATAAAATAAAAAAATAAAATGTTAATGAACATGTAGTAAAGTACACACAGATATGTGACATCTTTTTGTAGGCACTGAGCAAAGGACACTATTAGAGTACTGACTGTGGCCTAGGGAAGGGGAGCTCAAATAGGCAGCATGACTGCAATAGTGTTAGCAGATCTAGACTTGCTGGGATTTGCAATCAGCTGAAATTCATGAGCAGGAAGAGGAAGGGCTGTTGAGAGGATTGGAGTAGGCAGAAATTCGTAACAGGCTTTCCAACAAGTTTTGATAGATTTCCAGGATGCTCATTCAGAGTGAGATTCCACAAGGTTGAAAAGAAAAGGACTACTGCTGGGACAAGAAAAACAAATCAAAATCCCCAAAGTAGCATGCTGCTGTTGAAGCTGGGGTTTTAGCACACAGTGTATGGAGAGAATTTCTGATCAATGGAGCATTCAGTTGAGATTACATCTATACAGTATAAAAGCTGCTCTAAGACCATTTTGCAGAGTGGAGGAAAAAACTACTACAGTAAACACTTCCTAGAAAAATAATATAAAGAATTACAGAATAAAGGCAATCTACTTGTAGTTCAAGTGCATATCAGAACAAAACTACCACTTTCAAGAGAAAGTCAAGCAAAGTTTAAGTTGTAATCTGCCATCAACAAGGTTGAATGTGCAATCAGAATCTACTTAAGTTGTAAAAAATGGAAAGATATTACTTTTAGATAAGGGAAATGGTAATAAACGCAAGCCAATTTTGAGATGGCTAAGAAGTCAAAAGGAGCAGAGAATGATTTTAAAATAACTATTTTGAATACACTGAAGTAAAAAAAAATTGATGTGGTATATGATCCAGAAGGAAATATCATCATACAAACAGACATTAGGACAAAATACACACTCTCTTATTGTATGATACAATATCAAATTTAATAGCATTTTCATAGCTACAAATTATAGTCTGAGGAACACTTCACCAAACTAGAACATTAACTAATGGGACAAAAATTAATGAAAAATATTAGAATTTAAATGACATGTGGGATGATATATGTTAGTGTAATACATTCATAAATTATAGTATGACAAGAAGAGAGAAAAAAAACATTAAATTTAAAAAAAGAAGTCCTGAAGAAAAAGTCCACCATCTGTAGTATGATCTGTTGTAGAACACATTACAGAATTTGGGTAAAACAGGATGCACACACACACACACACACACACACACACAGAAACACACACACATGTACACACACTATTTTGGGAACAATGTTAAAAATTAATGAAAATAAAGATTATGGGAAAAACAATATATCCCATCCAAGTACAATATGATTTAAACAGTTTTCTTTTTGGCAGTACCAAAGGAGGACAGTGAATAGTGAAACAATTTCTTTAAAGTGTTGAAAGAACAGTTTCTAAACAAGTAATCGATAGTTAAAGAAATATTTCCCTTAAATAAAGGTGAAATAAGAACTGGTGCTGAATGCAGACTGGTGAAGCAACTATGGAAATCAGTGCAGAGATCCCTTAAGAACTTGGGATTGGAGATCCCGTTCAAGCTCGCCGTCCTCCTGCTGGTTATTTTTCCAGAAGAACTGAAACACTCATACCGCCGCGGTACACGTGCACTCATGCTTACAGCAACACAAATGGTTACAGCTAGATTCTGGAACAACCCAGATGCCCATGGAAAAATGGATAAAGAAGATGTGTTGTTTTGATATAGGGGAGTATTATCCAGCTATAAAACAGGACAAATTTGAGTCTTTTGTTGGTAAATGAATGCAACTAAAGAACATTCATTTGAATGAAGTAAATCAGACCCCGCACGTGCAAACATCATACTGTGTCCTTAGTGTGAGAATCAGAAAGAAAAAATTGAATCTGAGGGATACATTAGATAGTGGGAAAAGGGAATGAATTTATTCAAAAGGAAAGAGATACTAAGTTGAGGATAGCACAGAGAGTAGGGGAAAGACATATATCTATGTCTGTAAGCAGGGTGGTTTGGACAACTGTGCTGTGCATTTCTGCTGGTCTCTACAAAGAAATAGATAATACCTAATTTCTTTTGTTTCCTTTTTTCAATTATTTGTACTATTTTCTTCTTAATTTCTTTTACACTTCTTTCTTCTCCCAATTTTACATGTATATATCTACTGGAAGACAACACTATGTATTACAACAAATACTGTGAAATTCATATTACTTTCAGTATAATTCTGTATCATTTGTAATTTTTTCTCTTATAATTCTGTTTTATGGTCTTTTTTTTTAAATGGTAGTATTGATAATCAGAAGTTCAGAGAGTTTGTCCTCAGCAGCCCTTCAGTATAACAAATGCTAAATAAGGATCTTTTGGTCCAAAGGGATTCCACATAGAAGAAACTAAAAGATTAATCATGAGACTGAAATAATTGATGAAGAGATATACTTAAGAATTATATTTTAGCGGATCCTGTGACATAATATGAAACCATATTATTCAAAAGGAAACATTATGTTTAAATAATAATACTATCACATGTACCATTTAATCTGTCTGTCTGTCTGTTTGTCTGTCTGTTTTCCAGTGCTGGGATCAAACCCAGGGCTTTGTGCATGCAAAGCAAGAACTCTACCACTGAGACACTACCCCAGCTTTTGCTCATTTCTTACTTAATTTTTTTATGACTTTTCTTTTTGCATCTTCTTGAGGTCTTAATAATCCCCTATAAAAGAGAACAAGAGAATATTTCTATTTCTATTTTAGAAAATTTATTTTAGTAGAAGGATGGGAGACAGCATGGGGAGGAGGTGGCCAGAAGCAGCAATAACTACTATGTGACTATTGTCATATTTCAGGGACATGGAATAAAGAAGCAGAACATTGGACCAGGAGGAAAAGAAATTCAGTTCTGAATAAAATGCTATGCTGTGAGTTACTTCTGTGTCTCTAGAGTCTCAAGTTTCTCACCAATAAGTTTCACTACAATTGCAATATACTATTCTTGAAGGTTTTATCATTCTTTATACTTTTTCATGACAGCAGACCTTGAGACAAATGATTTTGGTTCAGGAATTTTATTTGGAAAGTGATTCTAGTAAGAAAATGAAAACATGTAAAATTCAACAAAAGATACATAAGTTTGGGCCATCAGTATCTAGCTCTACACTGTGCTTTGAAAGAGTCTCCTAACACTCAGGTCAGAATGCTCATTAAATAACAAGAACTGAAGCATTTATTAAATCCCACACCTAAATATTAGATGACAATGCTTGAAGACACCAACATTCTTGTCCTTTTGACTTGTCTTTCGTGGAGGTTTGGAAAACTCCTGTGACACCAGAGAGAACCTTCAACAAGAGAAGCTGAAAGACATCTATATTTCAAGTTGGAATGAAGTCTTGTGACCAGGAGCTTTGATTCAGATGGGGAACTAAGGGAATTTCATTAGTGAGCCAGGCAGAATCAGAAGTCCTTGCTACTTCATTTCCCCAATACTTCACTGAAGTTGTTTGATCCTTACACTTCAGCATAGTTACCCAGGAGTATCCACTGTAAATTAATTCTGTGTTTCTGAAAAAGCAACATACCTCTAAGGTATTATGACCCTTATAAAGCATATTGAGGAAATGAATTCTTTCCCTTATATCATTTTTTTCCATGTCATGATCTTGTATTTGACCCCTTTACTTCCTGCCTTCTGCTTTTTTTTTCCTTTTCTTTTCTTTTGTGGAACCAGGGATTGAACTCAGGCTCTTGCAATTGCCAGGAAGTGCTTATTCTACTAAGCCATCTCCCAAGCCCATTACCTTCTGCTTTGAAGGGTAATAAATTTCAGGATTTAGCTTGATTACTGGAACAAAATGATTTATTTTATTATGGGTCTTACTAGACAACTATCTTGACCTGGGGATTGTTTGTTATCAGGAAAAATAAAAGAATATACAGAACTTATATATGTATATCAGTTTTGAAGGATAAATTCAATGGTATCATGACTATAATTTTTAAAACTCTACTATAGTTTGAGTAAAGGATGAGCACCTGCAAAAGTGTAGGTCTGTATCTAACAACATCATTTAAATGACAAATTGCTGTGTTTCTCTAGGAATATCTGCCACAAGGTCTATGTCCACTTCGCAAAAGCCAGGACTTGCATTTGTGCAAAATGTAAAAATGAGTAAAGTTCTCAGAAACTTGAAATATAAAATAATATATTTAAAGTTCTAAAGTGTATTATTTTCTACTTTAGATGCCTCATTTTCAAAATTTTAAGTTTCCAGTAAGTTAGATACATGAAGTTTATTGTAAGTACGAATTAATAGTTAATAGATAATTTAAGTCACATTTTATATAAAGGATCTGTTGTAGAGGATTGCCTATTATCAGGGAACAAACAATAGTTATTTCTCGTTTCAAAGCTATATCTTAGATGATCACAGGCAATCAGAACACATCATCCTCAAGCAATTTAATCCATTCAGTGTACTAAGTTTTCTCCATGACTATTCTGACTTAATAGTTTTTTAGAATTTCAAGTTTTTGTCATATATTTAATGAATCTTTAAATTACATGGTATTTGCAAAATAAATAGAAAAAAACTGAAAAACAACTCACTCTGAAGTTTTCCTTACTAATTCAGGTGGAGATTGGACATTAATCTGGAGGTATTCCAAAATTGTGGTTTCTCTTTTACTACTTTGAATTGACACGTTAACTTTACAGGAATATTTTCATATTATAACATTTAATGAGTTTTAAATATACCAAGCTGTTATGTACTTATGTTTGAACATTAATATTTTTTAAAGAATGAATAATTATGATCAAGTTTATACATGGAGTCTGTTATTTATATACAAGCCATCTTAACCATATTGTTTTCAGGGAGAAAGGCTGTTGGATAGATTTTTAAACTGTGTGTAAACATACATGTTTTTGTACATGGATACATAAGATTGTTAGAACTAGATTTCAGGAAGCATAGGTAAAGGACATTTTGGGAAATAATAAGTCAATTATGTTTTCTCTATTTTTTCCAAAGTAGGAAGGTAATTACTAGTTTGCATGGCTATATTTAACACAACATATGAAGCTAATATTATGTGCAACTGAGTTAAATAATTTACTTTTAAATTTACTTCAGAGTTTAATATTTGACCTGAAAACTGATGGGAAAATATTTCTGTGAATAACTCCTTCTTTAGTCTTTTAAAAAAATAACTTACTAACAAATTTCCTCTGTAGAAAAATCAGATTATATCATTTGTAACAGGAATGTCTGGAATTTTTCCTTGTTCTGCAGTACATTTTGAAGTGTATTTTTAACTCAGCTAGATGTAGCACAGAATTTACTCAAGTTGCTAGATTTGGATAATAGAAAGTAATGTTACTTTAGCTCTTTCCTTGACCACCAGGAGATTTGGATGATTACAAAAGCTTATGAAGTTTGAATTTTTCATGAATATTATGTTGATTAAAAGAGTTGGATCTGGATCAAAACCTCACAGCCCTGCCTTCAAATCTCACTACTTTGTAATGGGGTTTTTTGAGGTAAATTCATCCTGAACATGGCAAGTAGGCAAACTCCAAGTGTCTTACGTGATTAAAACACTCAAACTTTCAGTACATTCATACCAAATATTAATTAGCACCGTGCCAAGTAATAAACCAGATATTGGACATGAAAGAGTGAATAGCAAATGAACTCTATTTGAGGTTTTCAATCTAGAAATCAGAGACATTAAAAAAATAAGAAATACGTTATTGCATAAATTTTGTACACATCATGAAGAAAACAAAACAAGATTTTAGGAAAGTGAATGATTACAGGAAAGTTACTTTGAGACTTGGTCATCATGAACAGCGAAGAAGTGGGGAAACTGACAGTGTGGGTTGTGAGGCAGAGACGCTGCAGGCAGAGCGTGTGCAAAGGCTCAGAGTGGAGAGGCACGGAGTGCTGAGGTAGAGCAAGAAGGCTCAGGTGACTTGAGATAAATGCCTTGAGTTAGCCAGCTGCAGATGAAAATGTCTATAATACGTGAGTCAAAATGACCTTGGCCTTTTTAATGTTGTGGATCTCACTTATTGCGTCTCAGGGATAAAGAAACTGACAGAGACAAATTATACTTGAAATGTTTAGATTTTAATTTAAAAAGCTACACATGATTAGTGGCTACTGTATAAAATATCCCAGGGGTAGCTTGGAAGAATGCTTAGATACTTGGCATGTAGTAAGCATTCAACAAACATTCATCTTATTTAATTATACACACATTATGCAAATCATTCAAATCATTTATCATTAAATTCTTCTATAAATAATGCTTGTAATAGTTACTGATAGCTTGGAACATTTTTTTTCTAGTGAAAAATAAAACAGTCATATACATGTGTACATATTTAGAGATAGATATGAAGTGAAATGTATTCGTATGTGTAAGTGTATACGATGTCCCATGCCCCACAGAATGGCTGGCAAGTCCAGTTTTCCAAGTGGGCAGTCAGCTTGAAGGCCAGAGAGAGCTAAATTTCGGATTAAAAAGGCCATGTTCCAATAGAAACATGAGCTGCATAACTATGTGCTCATAAAAATGAGACTGAGGGCTGGGGAGATAACTCAGTGGTATAAGCACCTGTCTGATAAGCACAGTTGAGTTTGATTCCCAATACAAAAATATGAGAGTGAATAGTTATAGAAAAGTACTCATATGAATATTACTTTAATGCAAACTATAAAATATATAGGAATGATCTGACTAAATTAAAATTAATTTGCAAAGTTTTGAAATAGGCCAAAAACAGACAAACAAAAAAAAGTGACTGAGCAAAAAAAAAAATGAATCAAAATAAGTATATGGGCTGCTGTTCATATGAATTAACTTATTATTTTTAGAGTAATACAGACTCAAGTCCCTGGTGAAACATGGAAATACCAGAGTCTAATTTGACACCAGAGGGATGACTTCGTTCACAATAGCTATGCAATCTGTCTGACCCCACGAGAGTGACCGCAGATAGGTGTTGGATCCTGTGATTCAGATGTGATCTTCAGCACCTGCTCTTCCTGTCTTACCAGAGACTTCTGTGAGCAGAGTGCCACTCTCTCCTGTCTTTAGCTGGCTGGCTTTCTCTACCAGATTTTGGACTTATAAAGCTTTCATAATGACTTGAGAAATTAGTGAAAATCTCTTCCCCTCCCCTGCCCCTACAACTAGCCCTCTGGCACTTCTGTATGTGTTTTCAGGGACCCCTCACTAATATACTACAGAATAATTAAGT
The DNA here is from genome assembly GCA_004027165.1 of Ctenomys sociabilis. Lineage (NCBI taxonomy): Eukaryota > Metazoa > Chordata > Mammalia > Rodentia > Ctenomyidae > Ctenomys > Ctenomys sociabilis. The sequence continues at coordinate 34,328 of PVKA01015409.1, read as the reverse complement.
AAAATAAGATAATAACTGAATTGAGGAAATCAATATGCACAGTTTGACTGAGTTAAAATATGGATTAAAATTAAGAGTGTTAAGATATCCTTGGCTGAAAGCAAAATTAACAGTATAACATAGATTTTCAGTACTCCTAATGAATAATGAAAGTGAAGTTAGGTATAAATTTAGCAATATATCTTGGGTACATATTTCATAAATTTCAATCTCAAAATACATGCTAATGCATTTTCTTCACTTCTCTTCTTAGATACTTTTGACACTTATATCCTATACTCTTTTTTCTGCATCACAATGATGTGATGGAAAAGGAGATATGTGTTACAATTCTCCTAATGTTTTCAAAGTTATGCTGACACTGAGTAGTACAACTTTTATATGAAAATTAACTTTTATTTCATATTGTAGCACATTTGCTTTGGAACTCTATTACTTTGACCAAACACTATATATCATTGATAGTAAGTTAGTAGTGCTTTTTAGAGATCATTTACCTTAGTGTATATCAGAAATATGTTTAATAGAAACTAAAATGAATAAGCAATAATAAGTCTTTTGAAAAGGATTTCAAATCATATTTTCTTGAGTGTATTACTCTCAATTATGTATCTTTCATTGCTGGGACAAAATAACCAACATCTAATTATAACGCAAGGGGCAAGAGAGGCTTGTAGCAGCCACAACTGCTGCCCTTCTCTTTCTCTTTGTTGAAATGCTGCCGTCTGCCATGTGCCACTCTGCCTTGGAGCCAGCTGACTATGGATTCAAACCTCCAATAACTGTGAGCTAAATAAACTTTTCCCTCCTTAATTTTGGGTGTTGTGTGTTTTGACCCAACAATGAGAAAAGAGTAACTGCGACATCTTGGCCAATAAAGACAAGGCAAGAGGCATCACAATTCCTGATTTGAAATTATACTACAAGGCCACTGTGATAAAATCAACATGGCACTGGCAACAAAAAAGACCTGAGGATCAGTGGAATAGATTAGAAGACGCAGGGGCATCTATGAAAACACTCAGCCATCTGATCTTTGACAAAGGGGCTACACAAGTTCACTGGAAGAAAGATAGCCTCTTTAACAAATGGTGCTAGAAAACATGGCTTTCTACATGCCGAAAACTAAAACTTGACCCAGCTCTATCACCATGCACTAAGTTAAAGTCAAAATGGATTAAAGATCTAAACATTAAAACAGAAACACTCCATGTCCTGGAAGAGAAAGTTCCTGGAGGAACTCTTGAAGACATAGGGGTAGGTAAAGAGTTCATGAGCAAACATATATTCGCACGGGAAGGTCTTGAAAGAATCAACAACTGGGATCAACTCTTCTTAAGGAGCCTCTGCATGTCAAAAGAAATTGCCAACAGAGTGAAAGACAACCCACAAACTTTGAAAAAATCCTAACTAATAAGCAATCAGACAGAGGTTTACTGTCTAGAATATATAAAGAACTAAGACATAACAGGGCCCTCAAATTTAAAGACCCATTCAGAAATGGGCATCTGAGATGAATACACACTTCTCAGAGGACAAAATTAAATAAGTGAATAAATATATGAAAAAATCCTTCACATCGCTAGTTATCTGTGAAATGCAAATAAAAACAACACTGAGATACCATCTCACTCCAGAAAGAATGGCTATCATAAAGAAATCAACCAACAACAAATGTTGGAGAGGTTGTGGGGAAAAGGGAACACTTCTCCACTGCTGGTGGGAATGTAGACTGGTACAACCATTGTGGAGGTCAGTGTGGACACTCCTCAAAAGAGTAGGACTAGAAATCCCATTCAAGCCGGCTATCCCCCTGCTGGGAATTTTCCCAAAGGAACTGAAAACAATGTATCATAGTGATATATGTGTACCTATGTTTATAGCAGCACAATGTGTGATAGCAAAATCTTGGAAACAACCAAGATGTCCATCACATGAGGAATGGTTGAAAATGTGGTATTTCTATATAATGGAGTATTACTCAGCTGTTAAGAATGATAAGTTTGAAGCATTTATACTGATGGGGATGCCACTTGAACATATACTCGGAAGTGAAATAAACCAGACACACATGTGTAAATATCGTATAGTCTCCCTAGTGTAAGAAGCAAAAAGCAGAAATACAAATGGAAATGCACAACAACTAAACTTACTGGAATATTAATGACATCTACAAGTCTTTAATTTCTATGAATATATTTTCCCAGGTGGTCTGATTTTGATACATAGAAAAAAATTCACTCATTTCTTAGTGATTGAAGCATGTGTGAATGATATAAAATATATGGAATCATGTGTGGTTTAAGTGTGTGTGTGTGTGTGTGTGTGTGTGTAGAGTCTCATTATGCAGCTTGGCTCATAGTGATCCATCTGATTTCTGCCTCCCTAATGCTGGGATTACAGGCATGTACCACCACACCCAGAGTCCATCCCTGGCTCAACAAGCCCAGGGCAGGGCCAGCACAGCCAGGGATTGAACCCTGGCCCCTGCATTTACCTAAGCAAGCTATACTGCCAGCTCTTGTGTGGTTTAAAATATACTTCAAAAGTAGGAATAAAACCTAAACTACAAAATGAAATTAAACTTACTTGCTTATATTCAATGATAACATATTTTTAAATATCATAGACACTTGAAATATGCATCAAAATAGAATTAGTTGTTATAACTTTTCAGAAAAGGCTAAATTTAGTTTTAATTAAACTTTCAATACAGACTATGTTGGACAAAATTTTTTCTGTTCAGTCTCAACTTGGATATTTCTCAAGGACACAAGAAACTATTCTGAAGAGATGTCTTTCTTTTCTCTTTTTTCTTGGAATTTCTGTAACTCTTCCAAAAATATGGCAGCCATTTTAGGGCTCTGACTTTTTTGATACTTTAAATATGTAATAATTTGTTTTCTTCAATTTTGTAGGATAGACTGGAAGGGACTAACATCAAGTAAACCGTGTCAGCTGCAGATTTCTGACAACTTCTAAAATACCTACCTACTAGATCATGAGGCAACTTCTGATAAATTTTTCATGTAAACCTTAACATTTCACCTCTGATTCTTAAAAGACTCACACACAACTTTTTCTTCATTCAAAAATGCATTTACTGCACCTCTAATAGTTGCCAAAGTCTTAATTGTTCTACAGTGCTCAGGTGTTCCAGTCCAAAGTGTTCTCTGAGACTTAAGAAAAAAAGTTATCTGTGCCCCTTTATAAAAATGAAAAAGAAAGCTAACTGCCACCAACCCATAGAATGGTACAGGGTAAGCATTTTCATTTCAAAAAGGAGAATCAAGGAAACTAAAAGAAATGGGACCAAAGCAGCACTAAAACCCAGCAGGGCAAACATTAATCCTTTTAACGCCACTCATACACCATCTAAGACAGAAGACAACAGGATCTAGACTCCAAAAAGTATTAGAAGGTCCTGTCCCAGGGGTATTTCCACTTGCAGCTGTAATGATTTTTCTCTTGAAGTGAATTTCCTCACTAGACATTCCACATTCTCAAATTCTCTAAACTTTGATCTTTCCTATTCAGTTATAGTTTCACTCAGGGGTATATGACCTGATATCCAAGGTCATCTCAAGTTCATGACCATTCTTTCCTACTCCACAACACTTGCATTCAGCATGCCTGTAAAACCAGCACCATATGGGTGGAGCAGAGTCACGAGCCACCCTGAGCAGTTGCCAGCACCCTCTCCCTTGGATCCAAGCTGCAGAGGCTTTAGAATACCCACATGGCTGAACATTGTGAAACAAATCCTAAAACAAATTATTTCTTGGGCTGCCCTTTCTGAAGGAGAAAGAAGGGACCATGGATTTTCCTCTGAAAGAAGTATCTTTTACTTTCACACCTTGGGGCCTAAGACAGACAAGGTATGCAGTTTCCTGAGATGGCCTCAAGCAATTTTTTTCCTCTGTGTGTGTGTGTGTGTGTGTGTGTGTGTGTGTGTGAGTGTGTACATGTGTGTTTGTGTGCATGAGTGCATAGGTGTGTATGAGTATGTATGTGTGTAATACTAAGCATCTTTTAAATGCCTTTACCAACCAAATTCTTCTCTGCTGCAATATCTCAGGCACTTTCTATTGGAAGTGAAACTTTTCAAGTGGTATTTTCATTCCTGTTTCTCAGTTAAATCTCTCTAAAAGTACAAGGCAGTATTCATGCAACTGTCTGATTTTTGAGCTGCCTTGAAATTTTCTGCAATATTCAAGAACATACCAAGGAAAGACAAGACATTTGTAAAACTGTATTTTAAATTATATGGTCTTATTTAGGTGAATATTGATAAGAGAATGTCAGAATATTTACTAATTAAAGTACCTATACATGAAGGTAGAGGGTTAGCTTTAGCTGACATGTTTATCATCCAAGCTAGCCAATGACTACAGGCCTTTCACCAAAGTGTAGCTTGTTGCTAATGGGCAATCTGAGCAGTCTCTGAACCACAAGTCTCCCATTAACCATACTCAGTGGCAAGCAAGCATCCGCATTGATTGTGTTTAGATGAAACTATGGAGTGTTTGCATCTCCAGATCAAATATCTAAGTACACAGACCAATAAAGACAAGAGCAGCAGTAAGCAGAATGATACCAGGCTACATTTGAAAGATTTTGTTTGTTGTTGTTTTTTTCTGGCACTAGACCTTTTGTATTGCATTTAGATTTTAATGTAGAGTTTATGGGCTTTTCAAGACTTATATTTTGAAATGGATGGTCCTCAAATGTTGATTGTTGACTTAATGTAGGCAGTGAAATCATTACTCAGTATCAGTGAACTATTGTCCTGAACTGCTGACTGGCCAGGTCTTTCCCAGGCAGTTCAGGGAAGCTAGGTAGAAAATGGAGAATCTCAATTTATTTCTGCCCTTTTTGAGTTTAAGTTAACCTTAACTGACCAATGTGCTGGGCTTGACTCCCAGCCTTAAAGGAAAAGTAGGGAAGGGAGTAAGGGATGAGTTAAAATTTATAATTTTGTTTATTTATTTATTTAGTTAGTTAGTTAGTACAGATCTACAGGGCGTCACTATACAGATTGGACTCGTAATGATGCTCCTGGTTTTAGCCTCCCAAGTGCTGGGGTTACAGGTGAGCACCAGCACAAGCAGTGTCAGTCATTGTCTCAGTGTGCCTGGGGGCAGGGCCAGTAAGGTACGCCAGGAATTGAATCCGGGTCCCTGCGTCTGCCTAAGCAGTCTTTTTAAATCACTGAGGTATCTGGTCAGTCCTTAAATTTTGTTTTTTTCTCTCTCCTTTTTATTTCTTTTAAATTTTGACCAATATTAAAGGTTTATATCTGGTAATCTGAACAATTAATTTGAAGGCAATAATATACAGTATAGCAACTACTATATTGAATAGTAGAATATTGAATAGAAAATTAATGTCTATCATTTTCTTTAGTGAAATTCTATTTCTAATGCATTTTTTACTAATTTTTGCATTCTCTTTAAACTTAAAAATAATATAAATAATAAAAGAAAAGAATTATAATTTTTGCCAGGTAATTTAGGTGCTTTTTTTTATTTTACAGAGACAAAAAGAATAGAGAATTTCAAAACAAAATGTTAGGCAATGAACAATGCTTATTATATTGCATATTGTTGTCTTCAATTTGTTTGTTGTTTGATTTTAAGACAGGGTCTCACCATTCAGCCCAGGACGGCTTCAAACTCCAGCAGATCGTCTTACCTCAGCCTCCTGCCTCAGATTCCCCTCTGCTAGGTTTGGAGCTCATCACTACATCTAGCTGAATTATATTTAGGTGCTTGACAGGGGCTACTTGACTCAGGGAGTCTCAAACTTGGCTCCATTTGTGGAACTAATTTAAAAACCAAACAACAACAATGACAAAACAAATTATACATGAGTCACTCCAGAAAGGCTGGAAAAGTTGTTCTGTGGTATAACCTTAGGAATTTTGGGAGTTACTTATTTCTAAAGGTTAAAAAGTGTCACCTGAAAGCTGCCAGTGGGTGACTGGTAGCTGCTTTCCATTCTCAGCTGCTTTTGCAGGCTGCTTTTCTTGGCTTCTGTGCAGCAATTCTTAGGGAACCTGCTTGTAATCCTTTCTTTAGTCACTGAAAAAAGTGTTTCCTTCCCTAGGGATTCTCAGGCAGGCTGGGTAGCCTTGATGACAAGCACATGCACATTTCAGGTTGAGTTGTTCTAGTTGGCAAAAAGCTGTGAAATACAACACATATGATAACATCAATAGTGTGAGTGCTATATGGTTTTAAATTTTTGTCCTCAGTGGTACTGAGGACAGAGCCCAGGAGTTCCCTACCACTGACTGACATCCTCAGCTATGTAAGGAAACTATTGAATTTTGAGTCGGAATAGCTAAGTGACTAACTTGCCATGTCTTTCTCTTGCTTCAGAATTGCTGAATGCCAAGATTACCCTGCCATGGTTCCAGCTCTTGTGAAATCTTAATCCACACATTTCTCCCTTGGCATGAGGGCTTCACTGTGGATAGAATAAGAGATGAGAAGGTAGTATGCAGGTAGAGGTGTGGACAATGTGGTTTGTCCACAACAGTAGAGTTTGGCTACCAGGGGACTCTGGTGGGGCAATCACCTCCTAAGTAAATCCAACTTCAAAACTGGAGCTGAACAAAATCCAGTCATATCTTGGGAAAAAAAAAAACTTTTTTGAAGTGTTAGTCATCAAAAAATGGGGCCATCACACTTAGATATATCCTCCTTTTTTTAAATTTTATTTTATTTTGACATATGGTGTCACTAAATTGCTAAATTGCCCATGGTGGTCTATATTTAAATACTCTTGCTTCAAGTTCTGAGTATGCTGAGATTAAAGGCCTTGAACACCACACCCTGCTTGAATAAATAATTTATAAGAGACAATGCAACCTCCCCTTCTCTCTCTCTCTCTCTTCCTCTTTTGCTGTCCCTCCCTCCCTTTCTCCCTCCCTCGCTCCCTCCCTTTCTCTTTCTCTGGATCTCTCTCTCCCCCTCTCTCTCCAGTGTTGTGGACAGAGCATAAGGCCCTAACATATGGTAGGCTGATACTCTTTCATTGAGCTACACACCAACACAGTGTTATGTATTGTTCTGAAGAGAAATTTCTGTTTTGTTTCTTTGTTTCATCTTCTTGGGACAGAGTGTTTAGGCCATCGTTAACTCCAAACATAGCTTCAAACTGCGCTTCCATTTATTAATTAGAGTTTCTCTAATTTCCCTTCTTGGTAACTCATACTGTCTGGCAGAATGTCTTGAAGAGATTTTGATTTTCTAGAAGAGATCTGAGGAACAGCATGGGTTCATTATTTGCTCCTTAAATACCAACTATTGAGGAAGATTTTAGTCTTGAATGAATAAACCAAGTGAGCAAGTGCCTGACCCAGGGGGCGATGAATGATTGAAAGGTACCCAGACAGTGCATAAACCCCATCTGGCCTGGTCTCTCAGCCTTGTCAGGTGGGCAGAATCAGAATCTGTTAAGATACAGAATTTAAGTATATATATATATACTATATCCTAATTAATTATGTGAGGAAGTGATAAGATGTTTTCAAGATTGTTGTGAGGTGTGATTCAGGCAAGTTGCCTGAGTTAACAGACATTACTGCTTAGGGTCCATTTAGAGGTCCTTTGTCATTTTATTACTTAAATGGCCTACTTTGAAGAGTTCATTTTGTTTCACAACTCAACTGGATACCTAGGACCTGCTAGACATGAGTTTCACTAAAAACTTTTTACAGGAGCCCAGAATGTTGTATTTCAAGAAGTGGAATGTGTAATTTGATTAGCACCAGTAACGCCTGAGTTTTTAAAGGAAAGAGGTGCCCTGGTAAAGATTTGATTTTAGAACATGTAGAGGCATGGAGGTAGGTATGACCTTGATTTATATTTCAGTGATCTCAGAGACAAGATTCTTGCTCTCAAGGGAAGAATTCTTGGATATTTGCCACAAAGCTTGGAACAAGATACAGATGAGCCATTTTTCTGACCAGAATATCTGTTGTTAATATTAATGTGTAAAAATTGATCAGTCCTGTTCAACTGTAGGTCATGATGATTAAGGGATGAAAATCAGCAACATTCCACCGAAATTCATCACTTATGATTGCTGTAAAGTGATCCAGATGGAGGATGAATTCCTGCCACTGTTCATTCAGTTGATTCTGAGAGATACCCTGGGGAGCTATAAGGTTCGGAGGAATCATGTGAACTCTTCTAGCACTATGACATACCAATCATTGCAGGCAGGGCATGTCAGAGTCTCCAGACTGGGTACTGTCCTGTATCAAGAAGCCCCTAGTAAGTAGCTCAAGGGTGAGTTGATAGGGTGTCACCTTCATGATTCAAGTTGTGACACTCAAATAAAAAAGGAGAATTACAGACTTAAGAGGTTATAACTGCTTTTATTTTTTTTAAAAAAAGCCATGTAAGTAAACAGTAATCTTTCTTCCTGTTATATATTACATGGTGATTCAACAGCCATGTCTCATGGACAACTGATAGGTATAGTTGGTCCAGAGATTCTAGGAGAACTCAGAAGAGATTATCAAAGCCTTCATGAAAATGATTCTGTGATGATACTAGGAAAAGTATCTCTGGACCCTTATTTATTTATTTATTTTTTGTCAGAACCAGGGACTGAACTCAGGCCCTTGTGTTTGCCAGGCAAGCACTTATTCTACTGAACCATTCTTTGGTGGAGTGGCCTCCATGTAAAGTGGGCTGTTTTGTAAGCAGCAGTATCAATCTGATTAGATACAAGTTTTGAAGGAGACATACATTGTCTTCAGAAAGCCTCATGTTGTACTGCTATCCTTAATGACAATGTATTGATGCTCCTGTCAATGAGCTCCTTAATGCAGTACATAAATATGTTACTGAAGGCAGATACAGCTTATATCTTCTCTGTGAAAGGGGGTGTCTTAAAATTATGAATATGTATTTCTTTATAATATTTTTAAAATATAGACAAATATAAATATATTAATATAATGTTAACTTTCTTGACACTGGGACAGTAGAGATCATGTCCACAACTTAACAGAAAAAAAGTCTTATTTGACTCACAATTTTAGGAGATTCAGATAGTCATCAACTGGCCCTAAGAACAAAACCTCATGGAAGAAAAATGAAGCAGCAAACCTGCTCAGTTCTAGACTACCTGGAAAGCAAAACAAGAGAATTGTACCCAAGAGAAAAAGGCCAGGGTCTATATATTATGCTTAAGGTCACATGTTCATGACCAGCCAAATATAACTAGAAATGATTTACTAATGAGGGAGAAGGACCCAAAACAAGGAAGCCAGTGTATCTAAGGTTAGCTGTCATAGTCCACCCATTGTCAATATGATGCCAAAACATTGCCTTAGAACAAGGCTTCATCTCTAAATAAAAACAATAGCAAGTTCATAATTCTGTCTATCATGACACAACTATCCTGTGTATAACTAAAATATGCAGTAATCCCTTCCCCCAAATCATAGCAGTTTCAGGATTTTTCAGGGCAAAGGATATAGATACAACTCAACCACAGAAGCACCTACGTGTCAAACACAACATCTCAAGACAAATTTTCAAAAGTCAAAAGTCAAAGTCTTTCTATACACCTCAAATGAATTCTTAGCTGTGAACTCATATAAATTATTCTTTTAAAATGTTGCATAATCTCAAGTCACAATGGCACAGAATAATCACTTCAAATTTTGAAAGAGAAATTTAGGAATAGAAAAGAATTAGACCAAAGCTACACCAAATTTCAACAGGGCAAAGATTAAATCCTGCAAGTCCATGTCCAGCATCCATGGCACATGTACTGAGCTGTGAGCTCCAGCGGGCCTCGGTGTTCCTACTGTTATGGCCTTGCCCTTTGGAATGCCTACCACTGGTCACTTTCCTGGTCTTCTCTCATGGCCTTCAGCTTTCCTCAGCAGATGCTGCACATTCTTGGCATCTCTGTGGGATCTCCACTTTACTTTGCTCATTCTCCTAGTTTGACACATTTTTTCTCAGGGCTTACTTGTCTGGTCTTGTAGGCTTTGTTTTGATATCTGGTTGGAAGGCCTCTGTGACCTCATATCTTTTGCCTTTTGCATGTAAGGAAAACCAAAATCCTACAGAATATGGCAAAATCAGATAGAAGTATGCTAAGCAGCCAGGTCTCGTTTGACCCTACCACAGTAACCTTTGAGTGTCTGGATGCTAAGCACAGCGAAATGAATCCTGGGGAATCCTTTCTGAGCAGAGATCTCAGGAACACCTTTCTCCAGTGAAACTTTTGACACTTCTGCATTCTTAAACAGTAGGATCAGTAGTCTTTCTTATTTCTAAAATGCCATTAATATATTTTGTCCTTATGTGCAAATACTTGGATTTTTTTTAAAACACTAGTTTCTTCAGCAATGGAATCTGGTTTGGACATGTCTTTACATGTAGTTCCTTATGGGGAAAATTCACTGTTTATAAAATTTTCTGCTCTGTATTTTGCAAAATTATGCTCCCTATAAATCTGTATAAAACTACTCAGGGATACTGTCTATTCCATCAATGTTGGGCTTTTTTGAGATTTTTACTAACTTTAATTTCGATCTCCCCCAAGCCATAGGCTTCTGAATCATGTTTCTATATTGTCACAGTCATGAAAACAACCCTACATTGCTTTTGAAGCAAAACTTCAACATCCATAATTTAAAGGTAAAGGAATTTAAATTCACTCATATATTCAGGGGATTCAACCCAGGGCTTTCTAGCACCATGACAGAAACATCATGGCAGAATAACATGGGGGAGCAAAGGCACTTATTTCATGATGGCCCTGAAAACAAATATACATTTGAAAGCCCAAGAAAAGCACCAAAAGGAAGAAGACTGCAAATATTTATTATTCTTCAAGTCATGCTTGTCTGAGCAAAACAGACACACAGGTGTGTGATTTACTTATCCTCTGAATAGATATTAAACTATTTCAGTTTCCAGATTTAAAGTTAAATGTCACCAATATTAAGTATGCATTTCTAAATATGAAAGTTTTATAAATTCCATATCTATCTAATCTAGTCTAATTTAATCTAACTACTGTAGATTTAATGCTGTGCCACTTCAATTTTATATGCTGAAACCATGGGAGAGGTGATTGGGTGCTGCCAGGAAGGACTCTCATAAATGAGATCAGTTCAGTAACAAAACAGTTCCAGAGAATTCTCTCCCAGTTGATCGCATTAGGTCACAGAGGAAAATTAGCTCTCTACAGACCAGGAAGTAGTACCTTCCCAGACATCAAACATCCTTGCACCTTGATCTTAGACTTCTGAGCTGACAGGAACTATGAGAAATACATTTCCATTTACAGTCTTTATATTACAGTCTTGGGAAGCATGTTGTTTTTGAAATAGCAATAATATATATTAAGGTAAGAAGACAGGGAGATAACCTCTTCTATAATGCAATTAAGGAAAACAAGGTACTTTCTGTACAGTTAGGGAGATCCACCAAACTTCCCATCAAAGAGTTTACTAAAGACACACAACAAATTATGTTTTGGCTAAAAACAATAATAAAGGATTGTCATTACAAAAACTGTATCAAATCCATGAAATAATTTTCTGTAAATATGTGTTCCTCTTCTGTATTACTTAAGCTTCTAGAGGTACACAATCCCATAAGCAACCTTGGACATTCTAGATCCAAGACCTACAACATCAGTAGCAAAAGGTAGGCCTTGTTAAGCACAATGGATGCTTCAGGTGCAGCTCAAGTTTTTCTTCACTTTTTCATTCAATCGGGACCACAGGTCTATTAGACAGATCCATTAGCAACCAAGGCAGGTTTTCTCCTCTGAATTTGTTGACCTAGATGACAACCTCTGGAAATCTATCTACAGACACACTTATGTCTGTTGTTCTAAACTGCTGGATGCTTCTTATTCTAGTCAAATTGACAAACATAATTAATATCACATTTCCCACATACCTGAATGCCAAATATGAGAAAGACTGACTTTAAGGCCTATTATTCCTCTTGGTTTCAAATAGATCATTCTTTGGCTTGTATATAGCCCAGCCAGGGAGTATATTCAAATAGCATGTTTTATTTAAAAGATCATCAAGGTATTTCAGTAAAGACAGGTGTGGCAGTATAGGGAAATGCACTGAAAACTGCATTTGCTATAGGCAGTAATTGGAAACAAAGAGTAAGATGAGGCAGTCAACTGCTGATGCTCTCAGAAGGAACTGTTAATGCTAACTTGATTCTCTCATGGGTCAAGCGGCGCTATGTGATTTAAAGATTTTTCAGATGTCAAGACAGAACACAAAGAATGATCCTGAAAAGTTTAAAGGCCAAACTTTGTTACTTACTGTTTCAAGTACAGAAGATGTCCAGGCATAGAAGAGAAGTAACAGCATACTCCTGTCTGCAGAGTAGCTTAGGTATGACAAAGGAGGCAGTATGAGGCAGGTTTTTCCATGAATTAGCTGAGTTGAATATCTTCTTTCAGCTCAGGGACACAAAAGGCAACCCTAGTTGGTTGTTCCTGGCCAGAAAATGCTTAAGGATGTTTTTCTCTGGCTAGGAGTGTGAACAGCACCAAGAAGGTTAGGCTATGAATTTGGTAAATTGCTCAAGAGAGGGAGCTCACTTGCTCCAAGCTGGGGTCTTAAAACTTGGTCAAATAGCATTAAGACTAAAATCTTTTATAATAATTTAATCATTGGAAATATTTAAAGTGAGTTTTTATTACGAGTGTTTCTCAGAACCATTAATGTAAATATAAGCAATCCATACTGATAAGACCCAAATGATAGTTGGTCTACTAAGTGTTTATGTTTAATGTTGCTTTATCTATATTTTAGTCTGATTAAAGAAAAGATCTTGCATTTGGTGGTATTTTTTACTGTGGTACAGTATGAAACCAGGTACTGAGATATATATTATAAGCCTGTTGTTTATTTTTAAAGCATAATTTATCTACCCAAAAATTAGATTACCTATTTCAGCAACTAAATACAGTTTAGAGAATGTTTTTAAAGAAAGTAATCATGAGATTATACATTTTCATTTTAGAAAAGTATGACATGAAGAGTTGATAAGAAACTTACTCAGGACTTGAGTCTGGGTCTTTTGATATCTGTACTCTTCATTTGTATTTTGTTTAAAACTATTCTTCAAGCTTTGAAAACAAATATTTTAAGATCAAAATGCATTTTAAGCAAATCCTTAATTTATGGAAAAGTAATTTTAGTAGTCTTTATCACAATACATTTTCTAACATTGCTTCATAACTTTACAATAAGCATATTAAAAGACTTGAAAGTATCAATTAATAAAATCAAATGATCAAATTGCTCTCTTTGTGATGCAAGTATAAAATAATCTCAACCATGTGGTTCATATTGAATACTATTGAGGAAAATCTTAATAAAATTATGGATCTATTTTAGGGGAATTTGTAATAGTTTTGTAGAGTTGATTTATCAATATCAATAAATTTATTTTAGCTTTTAATTACATATACATCTTATGATTCTTCCTACATTTTACATGTTTAAATGTATGCTTCCAAATGTATATTTTTCTTAAAAATTATAAAGGAATGAATATGCATGCAAAATGTTGTCTAAAGATCAATAAAATTTATTTTCAGGCCACGCTCAATGTCTTTCTTCTTAAAGTTGTTTGTATCATATATAATAGGACTTTTTTTTAATACCCTTTCCCACTTTTCTTCTCTCTTGTCCAATGGTTGATGTGTTACTGATTGCTTTGTAGCAAAACAGCATGAGTTACCACTCCTAAACAATATGATTCCACTCAAAATGATGCCTTCAGGCCACCAATCACAGGCAAAGCACAGCATGAGACTGGTAATGTAAGATGTGAACTCTACCCATGATCCTCAAAGACATGCTTTTTCTATGTATCTTAGTGATTTTCCATAAAATTGACTTCAAAGTATATCCTTATATTTTAAACACAAAAACTTTACATTGAAACCAATCTAACTTTTCTTAAAGTCTGTCTGAACCTATTATTTGCCATTGTCTTTTTAATTAACAGAACAAAGGTGAGCTCTATATGTTTTCTTTGTTACAATTTTAGTGTCCTGTCTCTTAACTGAATGAGATATTTTAATTGATATTTATGTTCTAGATTCTTTTTTTTTTTGCTCCCTGGTTTGATTTTTGCCTGGAAGAAAGCTTTGTGAGTAGTTTACACTGTGATAAAATACAAAAAAAGTTTTTATTTTCAGTTCATTGGAAATCATCAAAAGTTTGACTAACTTTAACAAAATAAGAATACATTTCGGCAATGAATGAGTGAAGAAACAAAGCCCAAATTACAGTATCTATTGTCTTCTAAGGGATGGGTAATGGGAAATGGAGGAGAGGGAAGCAAAAAACCAAAGGGAAAGAAGGAGCGAGGTAGTGACCAAGGTGTGCTATACGCATGTACCAGCTCCCCAAACACACATGAGCATTCTATATTACAAACATGCACTAACAAAATAAAGAAAATAAGAACACTATTTTTTTCCTGCCCACAATCAGGAAATTTAAAATAGGTCAATGAACAATTATAAGAGTGTCAGGTTGCAGAGCTCCAGGAGCTACAGAAACTGAATGGTGCTATCATGGTGAGTGTCTTGTTATTTTGGGGCATCATTTGTGGAAATAATGAAATAAATAATAAATAATATTAATTAACAAGAAATTTCTCTTTTAGAGAAAAGTTAGGAAATAAGATAGGGGCAAATCATAGATAGATATATAGATGATAGACAGATAGATAGATAGATAGATAGATAGATAGATAGATAGATAGATAGATAGATAGATAGATAGATAGATAGACAATGGTGTTAAGAATTTTCATCAGGTTTTTGAAAATAACAATCAATGGGTACAATTCTCACCCTAACTCTATATGTTGATTTCTGTAAACTAAGCAACTACATTGAAGACAGCAATGTGTGATACTAAAACCATGCTTGATTTGGTCTCCTACATGTACACTGTGGAGCCTGCCAGATAGCTCAGCTGACTAAAGTGCCTGCTTAGGCAGAACACAGTGGCCAGGGTTCTATCCCCAGTGTGCCATAAGGGCCCCACCCCAGTGCACACTGAGACAGCGATTGAGACTCAGCATGCCTATAATCCCAGTGCTTGGGAGGCTTAAAACAAGAGAATCACTATGGGTCCAATCTATGTAAAGAGACTCTGTAGTCCCATTACTAAACACATTAAAAATAAATAAATAAATGTGTATTGTTTCAATTATTTCTATACTCTCTTTAAAGTAAATATTTTATTGAAAAGGTAATAAAATAAAATGAGACACAAAAACAAAAATTTAAGACCTCTTGAAAGCATGTGGCAATATTCAATCATATGACTCATCATGGATAAATATACTTGCTAATCAGAGCAACAGATTCAACAATAAAAATAGATAATATATCAATCACTGTTAATAAGCTATTCTAGTTTTGTAAAACTAAAACATATATTGCTATATGTTACCCTGTTTCTGTCTTTGCTTTTCCTTTTCTTAATATTGTATTTACTTTTCAAAATAAAAGAAAATTGTAACAAAAAATTTCTCCTTTATAATGTCAGTAGTCCTAGAAATCCTAAAGTCCCTGAATTACAGATAGGATCTGAAATGGTACTGAAGTCATACCTATCTTACAAAATTAACCACACACATATTTTGGGTAACTAATGCAGCAGATAAATTGTGAAGTAGAGAAAAGATTATAAACACAAGATGATTTGGGTTAACACGTTCACAATAACATTTTTATCTAATATCAAATTTATTACCTTGACAAATATTCTACCTAATTCCTTAGCTAATTCAATGCAATGCTTTTGTCTTACAGTTGTTCTGCTTGTACAAAGACATATATAAGCAGTTTATTGTGAGTTTATTTGGTGAGAGTCAGTGGGGTGGGTATTATTCTCTTTATGCAAGGTTAAAGCACAGGGCCAGGAGCAGTAAAATTTCCCTACAACTAATTTATCATCTTCCAAACATTTTCTGCAGGCTACACTCAGACAAAGCTCTAAAGACATGGTTGTGTAGTACATTTTTCTTAGCATACATGTGATTTTATTCTGAAGGTGAGAATTTTTATTTAAATCTCTTTTTGTAATGTCTATAGAGAACTGAGTTCATATTATTCTAAACTGACACAGTCAACTTGTAAGGACAAAGTAATAAGCTATTTTATTTTCTTTCTCACGTATCATACATGAAGAACACATATATAATTTTTTTTCCAGGCAAGAAAAAGCAAACATATTTTAGCCTTTAACTTAGAAATAACAAATATATGTCCAGATGGGCATTCATTTTTATTCACTTCTATTATGTTCTTATTTTATATTTGAATAAAAATCATCTCTCTTACTCATGAAATTTTAATTTAATTTTATAATAAAACTATACTTATTACTGAAGTATAATATTTATTTTATAGTGAATTTTTTTATGAATAATCAAGTATCATTATTTTTATGAAATAATGTCTTTCATACTTTTTGCCTAAAATAAGAACAGATGATGAGGAAAATATCATACACTGTAAAGCATTTTTGGAAGATAGAATTCCGCTCTGGATTTTTATTAAATATTTTGTTTTGTTATATAGGTATTTGCTTTTGCCTGTTTGATTTTTTGTGTTAGCTTTTTTATTGCTTTTGAGATCGATGTTCCTATTATGTAGTTCAGACTGGCCTTCAACTCAATATATAGCCTACTCTGGTCTCTAACTCATGGCAATAGTCTTGATTCAGTCTCCCAAGAGCAGGATGATGGCCTGCAACACCATTTATGGAGGTGATATCTTTGGAGTTTAATTTTTCTTTATAAGGGCCAGCCAAATACTTCAGTAGATTAAAGCACCTGCAAGCAGGTGCAGCGGCATGGGGTTCGATCCCTGGCCTGCCCTCTCACCCTGCCATCCCCAGGCATGCTGAGACTGAAAGTGAGACCGGGCTCAGTGGCACTCACCTGTAATCCCAGCACTTGGGAGGTTGTAAACAGGAGAAGTACTATGACTTTGACCTAGTAGTAAGACTCTGGACACCCTGTAGACTCTTCTCTAAAATAATAAAAAAAAAAAAATTAAAAAATTCCTGTATACAAAGTAACAAGAGTTTTTACATTCTGGTTCAGCATTAATATCCTGAGAGTTAGTAAGCCTTATTTGCCTATTCTATGCCCTAAATCCACGATTTTCAATTATGTTGTGTTGCATGGAAAAGTGGAATGAAGTTGGTAGAAGCAATCAAGCGTGCTAATAAGTAAATGAATACAAAATATCTCTTTGGGTCCACCTTGATGTCAGGAGCTCTTACAAAGGGAAGAAATACAGGGATGGGCTGAGAAGTGATCTAGTCTCAGGCAGATGGTAAGGAGAACAGATTTAAGGTAATATTGAATGTAGTATCTAAAGGATAAGAACTTAGTACTATAGGAAGCTTCAGTATATAAAATGTTCTATACAACTGCAAATCTCTTTATTTTATTTTCTTTCAGTTATTTCAAACCACTTCTTCCATTCCTACCATGCTCCAGTGCTCTAAGAGGGCTAGAAAATATAGAAATGTGTTAGAACCAGTCCCTAATATCACAGAATTCAATGTTCATGAGGAGTTTGCCACAGAGAAACAGTAATCGAATCTTTAAGTCTCACTCAAACAATTCCAGTTCTCTTTTCCTGTTTCATCTCTTACATGGGAGAAAAAAAAAAGCACATGCTTATTTCCTCTATTGTGCCACTATTCCAAGTGACACAATAATTTTCTGAATATTTTGTTATTTCCAATTTTCTGGACTTCTCTGGTGTTCAAAGGGTAGTGAAAATTTTTGGCAAGTTTTGCACACTGTGTTTGCTAGGTCACTGGCGCTGTAATGGCTGAACAGAGGAGAGCAGCTGATTGTTTTTCAGGTGTACTCTTTATAGCAGCCCTAATGGACAGACAGTTCACTGCATCTCTAGCTGCTGGCATATGGCATCCAGGAGGACAAGGCAGCCCAGTCAGCCCATCAGATTAACCATGTAATAGACCCAGAAGCAGCTTTAAAGCCATAAAACAAAATTGCTTATGGAGTCTGCCAGCATGCCAGATGCTGCCATTGGAAGAAATATCTTCCAGTGCTTAGCATCTGGGTCTCATGGTTGCCAGGGAAAAATATAAAGAGAAATAAAGAACTGGCAGTTCACTACCAATGAAACTGCTTTTACAGAATAATAAATTTTGTACTTTTAAATGTCAAATGCATTATATTGCAGCAAAGGTTAAACATAGGCACCTCCTATGTATTTGTAGATGTGTTGCTACTAAGTCCCATTCTTTGTGCAATCTTTAGACAGCTGCTTGGTTATTATCTAATAAATTCAAACACTGAAAATCTTGAATTTGAATGTGAGTTCTCATTCTGTGACCAATATGCTTATTTTATTGATATTTTGCATAATAAAATTCTTGCTAACTGAATATAAACTCTATATTTAAACAAGGTAAGATGTAGTGTATGTATACTAGCAATTACTTGTTTATTTTCTGACTGCCAATTACATAATTGGATGTAATAACTAAAGATATAACTCCCAAATATCAATCAATCGTTCTTTGTGGAATTGTCTTTTCTAAACCAAAAAACAATAGATTTATGTAATTTGAGCAGAATTAAATTTCATCTTTACATATAGTCATTTGTCATCAGCTGCATACTTTATTAATATTGCTTAAACTCTAAAGAATAATATCTAATATATGTAGAATTCTTGAAATTGATATATTGAGTATCAACATACATGCATAAACTTTTTCAACACGAATACTTGTGTGCTTCATTTCACTATGTTAGTTTCTTTACTCCTCAAACCAAATCTACTGAACACAGCAATTGAATGCAAAATATACCCCCAAAAGTATAAATTGTGAGCTTTAATTTTATCATCTAAATGCGTCTGTGAATTCACTGACCTATAATTCTCCAATTCCTCATAATTGGTAATAATTTTCAAACATTTTAATTAATTTTCAATGTACATTTATCATTAAATTATCAAAGTGTCTTTAAAAATAAACCCTTGGTCTTCTACTACCAGTGCAATCTGAAGCCAAATCTAGTATATATATAAATGTACTGTACCTTTTAGCTGTTAATACTGTTGCTCATTAATCACCAGTGATGAAATTTTTTTCAGAGTACAATTGTTTATTAAAGATCATAAAAGATGGAAAAATCAGCTCAGAGAGGTCGCTCACTTTAATAGATAGGTTTTTAACATAATAACTCACATCAGTTTTAAATACTATCACATAAAGCATGGTGGATAAAAGAAATTTGCTTCATAATTAGAAAGACAGTAAACCTTGCCAAGGAAAATAAAACAAAAATGCCATTTTGAAAATAAATATAGTTCATACTGAAGTAGCATAAAATGAAGCCAAAAGTCATCAAAAAGAAAAGTTTCTGTCCCATTTCCTCACTTTTTTTTTTATCATTTTCTAAAATTGGGAAGACTAAATTTCAAGGGTTGCTGAGTTGTTCTGATTCGGCTCCTTTGTTGTCTGTTTTTTTTTTTTTTTCCCACCACTATTGTCCTTAGATAGATCTTCTTCCTTTACATCTGCTTTTTTGTCTTCTATTTCCTTCTTGTTTTCTTCCATTCTAGCTTTCTTTGCTCCTTTCTTTTTATGATCAGCCACATTTCTATGATACCCTTCACCTTCAACCTCAGAACCTGAGAATTCTTCATCACAAGCTATCTGCTTGTCTGATGCTTGAATAGAAATCCTTTTGTCTGGATCCACTCCATCTTCATCTCCACTGTCCTCATCAACAGCACCTTCTGGGATAGCTTGCATCTGGACACCAGGTACATGACGTAACATGTGCAAATTTGCAAATAAATGCTGTTTTATCTTTTCCATATATTCTGGAGTGTTCTGATTTATCATGCTTGAAGGACTAATGTACAGTTTGAAGTCCGGTCTAAAATACTCAAAATAATCATTATATGGTAACTCATTAGGAATCTCACAATCAAAAGCACTTGCAGTCTCATATATCCAACACTGAGCAACATTACAGATTGTTTAGTCACCTCCCCCAAGCATCAGTAATAACAAGTTGAAAGTTTTTACAACTTCTGCACATGACTTTTGAATGTGAGATTGAATCACTCAAGTCTTTCACCAGATAGAGTCTGCACCACACTGCAAAACCACTGCATTGGGCTGATACATCTCCATGACTTTTGAGAAAATAGGCTTAAATATCTGTCAACAAGATTCATCATCTAAACCGTCTCTCATTGGAAAATTGACAGCATAGTATTTGCCTTTTCCAGCACCAATGTCCCTCAAGTCTCCTGTGCCAGGACAGTACTCCCCAAACTTATGGTATGAAAGAGTCATTATGTGATCTATTGTGTAAAAAGCTTCTTCAGCATGATCACCATGATGGATATCTATATCAATGTATAGGACTCTCTGATGATACGTCAGCAATTCAACGACGGCAAGCACAGTATCATCAATGTAACAGAATCGTGATGATTCTGATTTTTTTGCATGATGCAAACCACCAGCCTAGTTAACTGATATGTGAGTTTGTTGCAGGTTTAACTTCACAGTCCTGGCAACCGAGCCACCAGGGGAGAGCTGACAAAATTCAAAGAGTCCATCAAACACCAGGCAACATTCCCCAACATCAAATCTCTGCATTTTCTTACTGTACTCAGACATGTTACCTGGTTGTATGGTCCACAGAAATTTGATGTGCTCATCGCTATGGTACTTTTTCAATTCTTCATCAGTGGCTTTATGAGGCGTATATATTTTCGTTGTTCTGTACAAGCCATAATTTATGAGTTATGAGTCACGAGGATTCTATTTGGTTTCATGGGATGACACCATCCATAGCAGTAATTGCTAATATCAACATTGTTGTAGTAGCAAATGTTTTTCTTGCCACCTCTTTGACTATATTCCATAGGTTTGGGGCCACCACCTCTCAGCTCCTCCTCTCACTGCTGCTGTTGTACCCCTGGCTCAGTGTAAGAGATGAGGGCTGGTGGGGGTGGTGCTC
This sequence comes from Ctenomys sociabilis, assembly GCA_004027165.1. Taxonomy (NCBI): domain Eukaryota; kingdom Metazoa; phylum Chordata; class Mammalia; order Rodentia; family Ctenomyidae; genus Ctenomys; species Ctenomys sociabilis. The sequence continues at coordinate 13,239 of PVKA01015409.1, read as the reverse complement.
CTATGGAGAAGGACGGGCCTAGCACGCGGCCTGAGAGCTCTGAACAAGAGGTGTCACAACACCAACTCGCGACACATAACAGTTTTTTTTTTTTTTTTTTGCTTTTGATTCATATATTGTACATGTCAGGAGGTAGTGTGAAGTTTCAGTATATAATAGGTGTATAAGAGGTCATTCAGTGTATTTTATCATTTGACATACTCATTCTTTTTAGTGAGAACATTTAAATGTTCAATTTAATATTATAACCTATTTTGTGATTTAAAAAAATCACAACATATTCTTCCTAATGGAACTCGTGCCCGTTCGCCAATCTCTTTCTATCCTGTCCACCATTCTCGTTAATGGGCGGTTCATCCTCAGCACTTCTGTGGAATCAGTCCCTTCACACTGCATGCATAAGTGATGTCATAATACATGCGTCGATTTTTAAAAATGGTGATGAGCTTCTGTGTGCTTACTTCACTGTTCATATTTTCAAAGATACATAAGCTTCCATATATTGTGCTCATCCTCTACATGTGTTTATATGACACTGTTTAACTTTACAGATATGTTTCCATGCTTTAATTATGGGAGTATATTTAACTTTAAGTTCTTTATAAGCTCATGACTTAAATTTTGTTGTTTTAAATTTTTTTTCAGTCCCAGGCATTGAACGCAGGATCCTGTGCTTGCCAGGCAAGCATTTATTCCACTGCACTATCTCTCCAACCCTGCTGCTTTACATTTTGTGTGCACATACTTTATTGTTTAGATTTTTACATGCAAAACACACATGTTCTAGCTTTCGGTATAGAAGTAATGCATGTAATAATTTCTCTGACAATTTTTCAACATTACAATGTAAAAAATATAAATGAGAATTTGATAGATATTGTTCTCCAAATTTTGAAATATACTTTGCTTTTCTAACATTTTTTTGTGGTACCAAGGATCAAACTCAGGACACTGCACTTGCCAGGCAAGCACTTATCCAACTGCGCTACCTCTCCAGCCCTCTTGCTACTCTAACTTGTAATAGCCTGTGTGACATTCACTTACAATGCTTAGAAATGGTGATGAGCTAGAACTCCATGTCAACCAAAGTAGTTCTACAATGAACAGTGAGTCTCCACCATGTTCTACATGGCTAACTTAAGATGTTCTGGAGGTTAAATCTATCAAATACATTTACATCTTCCAAATGGCATTCCAGGCATGGAAGTCATTAATAGGTTGAGTAATATTTTCATTTTGATCTGTAAATATACTAATGACAACACTAAAGAAGGTAACAGATTTTGAGAGTTGCAATGAAAATGAAAAGTATTAAAAGGTAAGCATTCTGCTTGATTATGCCAATGTATAATGCAAAAAAATTAGAAAGAAAAAGCAAAATGATGTTTAAGAAATGAGGAAATATTTAGTCTGTTAAAATGATAAAAGAAAAATACATTTTAAAAATACCAAAAGTAACATAGTAGATGTACTTAAGATGAATTCAAAGTTGAATAATACATGGAAAATAAAAAAAAAAATTAACACACTTTATAATTGAAAAGCATGGCTCTGGATAGGCAAAACAATTTTATAATTTGGATATTTACTTAGCTTCTGGTATTTGATTGCCTAGATAAAATGTTCTTATTTTATCTTTAGTAAATATTGTTTCCTTCTTTTAGAAGAGGAAATGACAATTTAGAGACATAAGTCAAAAGTCATAGGATACTGATCGCTCACCCTAACATTTGCACCATTGTCATGCTTTACAGACCAGTGTTTCTCAACATCATCACTTGAGTAGTATGTGAAGAGCATTTTTATGAGAAAGTGAACCTTTTAGCTAAATTTATATTCAATTGAAAGCAAAAAATCTTTACACGTCTGCTTAAATGATTAATATTTGTGATTGAAAGCTTTCATTATGACACAAATTCAATTGATTGAATTACAGTAATGAATAGGTCTAATGAACAGAGGCAAAGTGACTGATACATTATTTCATGGCTATTGAAGGCTTTTTAACCACGTTGTAAGACTTGATAAAATACAGTTTGAACCACAAAACTATTGCCAAAACCCATATTTAAAAATTGTTTTTGATCTAAGCAGTGTTCAGGGGACTAATTTGGAGAAAACATTAAAACAAACACAAAACAAACTTGCAGTACCTGGAAAAATATGGTGATGAAGAATCTTCAAAGTAAAGATTCAGATATGTTGAAAATATATAAAACATTTGTGTGATGTATGAAACAAAATAAATTATAGCACATGTATGCTTATTCAGTCATAAGTTAATCTGTTATTTAAGTACTATGTATATATACATATAGGAACATAAATGTATGCAAATATATGAATCTTAGTTAAAATAAGTAAATATGTGCATAGATACCTCCAAACATAATTTTTTTCAAAACAATGGTATGCATTTTATACTTTAAATGTTACAAACTACATATATAGCAGGCAATAATATCCACTTAAGGAATCCCCACGATCAAGTACTATTTCTTTCTTTATCTTTTTAAAACATATTTAGTACAGGGTCTCACTACACAGATCAGACTTATAGTGGTGATCCTTCCTGTTTTTCAGCCTCCCAAGCACTGGGATTACAGGCATGCAACATCACAGCCAGTCTCAATCCTTGTATCAGTGGGCCTGGGGGGCAGGGCCGGCACAGCAAGCTCCTGCATCTGCCTAAACAGGCACTTTAATCTGCTGAACTATCTGGCCAGACCTGGAGCACAATTTTAACATCATGGCAAAAATGACTTTACAAACATGATTACATTAAGATTGTTAAAACAAAAATATCATCATCCAACTTGGCCAGGGCTCTCTCATAAGAAGAGGTGTCACAGTAGGATCTTGAAATTAAAGGAAGAGGAAGAGTCAGCAGCCCAACAGTGCAGGTAACCTTAGAATGTGGAAAGAGTCTAGGAAAAAGGCCTTTCATGTAATCCCAACACTAAGGAGGCAGAAAACGGGAGCATCACTATGAGTTTGAGCTATAATGAGGCCTTGAACACACACATATGCCCAAAAATAAATAATCTTTCAGGTTAAAAACAGAAAGAAATGTCAACATTCAAAAAAAGAAACACTCAGCAAATCTAGAACAGAGAGAGATACACAATAAATGATTACAGGGAGGGATGAAAACTAAAAATGAAACATATAGAAAAGAAATACAACGTATTAAATGACCCAGTTATTCAGAAAAATAAAAATTTCACTGAAAGCTGGCAAAACCACAAAAATGAAAATGAAAATAGACTTTCAAAACTTGAAGATATGATCACAACTAATGATAATGAAAGGAAAGATCTCTTAAAAATATCAAGAGATCAGGATATCATGTCTGCATCTCATACTATGAATAACTACTTTGAAGACAACAATATGTAATGTAGTAATTATTGAAACTGTCCTATGAATCTGTTTTGAAACTGTCTCATTGCTATTTGTTTCTCAATAAATTAATGAATAAAAAAGAGATCAGGAAATTCATAAGCGACAAGATAATGCAAAAATAATGTAAGACTGATTGGGGTCAATAAAAAAGGAGCAATCAACATAAATGACTTAAAAAATATTTGCAGAATAATAGAATATTTACCAGACTTGGAAAAGGAAGCTCACATACAGTTAAGTGAGGCATATGTAAATACAATTGGTCATAACCAAACTAAACCTACAGAAATACATAAAATAGTCAAGATCATAGAAGGTCAGCACAAGCACAGAATATTAAAACCTATTAAAGAAACAAATCATCTATAAAGCCCATAAGAATCACAACATACCTCTCCATATTAACCTGCAAGTTAAAAGAAATTGGAGTGAAATATTTCAAGTAATGCAGGAAAACAACTTCCAACCCATATTGACAAAGACTGAAAAACTATCTTTCCAAATTAATGGAAAAATTTGATACTTCCATGACAAAGAGCACTGAAGAAATTCATGACCAACAAACCAACACTACAAAGCATATTAACAAATATTTTAGACAGAAAAAGAAGACGATAATACAAGAACAACAACAGAAAGAAACTAGAAAGCAGCACAAGTGATTAAAAAGAGGGCAAAAGCAGGGAACCTACAGCAGTAATATAACAATGCAAAGATAAGCTAATACATATAATGTAAATATCAATTTAGCACATGCTCAGGAAGATGCATCGACTGGTATTTGATCCCCAGCATGCCATGCTGGCCCAGCCCCCAGGATGTGCTGAGATGGAAACTGAGACTCGGTGTGGGCACAGCTGTAATCCCAGTGCTTGGAAGGCTGAAAACAGGAAGATCACTTTGAGTCCGTTCTGTATAATGAAGCCCTATAAACCCTGTAATAAATACATTAAAAACAAACAAACAAACAAATGAATAAATAAATATCTATTTAAATAGTCTCTATTCATCTATAAAAGGAAATAAACTGGAAAAATTAAGCCAATAAATACGCTATAACAACATGTTGCATAAAAAACACATTCCCTCAAAAAGAAATTCATAGCCAAAATGGCAAAGAATGCAAAATACTATTGCCTGTAGTATAAATCCAGAAAATTAGCAGTGGCCCTTCTGTTTGCAGACCATGTGAGATTCAAACCAAGAATGATCAAAAGAGATAACATCACTACGTACTTGTTAGAGGAAAATATTTAAGAGGAAGAGATACCAATCACAAATATGTGTACATCTAATATAGAAGTACCAAGCATTATAAAACAAATATTAATAAACATGAAAAATCAAATGAGCAATAACAAAACGGCAAATAGTGAAACTTAATGTTCTGTTTTCATAAATAGAATAATCAGACAAAAACATTTAACAAATAAATGTCAGACCATGTGAACAGAATGGACTTAGTAAACTTTTACAGAGGGTTCTATCAGACAACATTAGAATAAATATTCTTATCAGCTGTGCATGGAAAATTCTCTAAAACAGACCAAATACTATCCCATAGAACATGCTTAAGTTGAGTAAAATATAATTGAAATTATCCCATGCATATTATCTGATATAGCATAGTGAAATTGGAAATAAATGACAAAAGAAATTGAAAAACTCATAAGCACAGGAAATAAAATAACTCCAATCTTAACAACCAAATGGATCATCAATTAAATGAAAGAAAAGATTAAGTAATATCTACAAATAAATTTAAGTGTAGATATAAAATACCAAAAGTTGTGGTACAAAATGAAAGAGGTCATTTGATGGAAACTTAGAACAGTGAATTCTCACATCAGAGAAACAGAAAGAGCAGAAGAAATTTCCTACTGTTGTACATCAAGCTTCTAGAAAACAAGAACAATTCACACCAAAATCCCACAAAAGGGAGGAAGTTATAAAGATCAAAGCAAAAATTAATGCAAGTTATATTAAGAAAACAATACAAAGAATTAATAAATCAAAGAGTTGTGTTTTTGAAAAAATATATAAAATTGATAAACACCAAGCCCATTATATAAAAAGACTCGAATTCATGTTTGAGGAGTAAAAATAGTGAAGTCATTTCAAATCTTATGTAAATTCAGAAGATATCAATATCTACTTAGAAATTGCTCTGATGGGGGGGAAAAATACAGAAGAAATGGACAGATTGCAGTCTATGTATGAATTGCCAAGGCTGAATCAAGACATTATAAAAACTTCTGAGTAACCCAGTATCAGTCAATGAAATAGAAAGTGTAATTCAAATCTTACCAATAGACTGAAAAGCCAGGTCCCAGTAGATTTATTGCTAAATTCCACAAGAAATATACAGATTTAACTTACTTAACTCCTCAGTTTCTTTAAAGAAATTGAAGGAGAAGAAATTCTCCTGAACTCACTCCTGGAGGCATGTATTACTCAGATACCAAAAGCAAAGAAAGGCCCATCCAAAAAAGAAAACCATAGGTCAATCTCCCTAATGAATATAGATGCAAAATTCCTCAGTAAGGCACTAGCAAACAGAATTTATCAAGATTATGCAACATAACCATCCTTGGGATATATCTGAGGGATGCAGGGATGGTTCAACATATGCAAATCAATAAATGTAATACACCACATCAACAAAGACAAAAATCACATGATATTCTCAGTATATACAGAAAAGTATTTCATAAAGTTCAACATTCATTCATGGTAAAACCCTACAATAAATCAACATAGCTGGTCTTTATCTGATAAAATCCATCTATGAAAAACTGTCAACATTGTAGTAAATGGTCAAAACTGGAAACTTTACTCTATCAGTAAAAAGACAAAGATGTGCACTACCACCACTCATATTGGGTGGAATTATACAGTGCAATTATACAGGAGAGAGAAATAAGTGGATGAAGGATAGGAATGGAAGGAGTTACATTATTATCATTCACAGACATGATACTCTACATATAAGGCACAAAAGCTCAGCCAAAAGTCTTATACATTTAATAACCAAATTCAATAGTACAGCTGATCTCGAAGCTTTCATATTTAAGTGGAAGGTATACTCATAAGTGAGATAAACCAGACCCACATGTGTAAATATCATATATTCTCCCTAGCATAAGAACTCAAAAGGAGAAATAAAAATCAAAAGTTAAAACAGCTAAATGGAAAGTGAGAACTTAAGAATTAACAGCCAAGGGAGGGCAAGGAAAAAAGCTAGGAAGCATGGCAGTGGCAAAGCCATACATTTATATACACAAGATGATTAAGACAATAGATAGAAAAACAAAACTAAAAACCCAATACAATTCCTATGCACAAACAAAAATAAAACTCACTGAGAGAGAAATTAGGGAAACCACACTCTTCATAAGCTCCAAAAAGCAAAATTCTTAGTAATCACTTTAAGAAAGGATATTATATATATATATATAATATCTATAATATATATATAATATATATATAATTTATATATATATAAATTTATATATATATATATATATAGAAAATTGTTATACTCAGAAAAAAGGAGATCAAATAAGATACCAGAAAATAGAAAGATATCCCTCATTCAAGGTTAGGAAGAAGCAGCATAAATAGTCTTACTTCTAGCACTGCTATACATTTTCTGTGCAGTCCCAGAGCAAATACCATTAATACCTCACAAAACCAGAGAAAACACATCTAATCTTCATTTTGAACAAGGAGAGACTCAAGGGGCTGGGGATATAGTTCAGTGGCATAAGCACCTGCCTAGCAAGTGCGACATCCTGAGTTTGATCCCTGGTATTGCCCCCCAAAAAGAGACTCAAAATAGCAAAGACCATCCTAGACAATGAAGGCAAGGCAGGATGCATCACAACCTCTGACTTGAAGTTATACTACACAGCTACATTGATAAAATCAGCATTGTACTGTCAAAAAGCATACCTGAGTATCAGTGGAGCAGAACAGAAGATGCAGACACAACTGAACACATATTCAGCAATCTTATCTTAACAAAGGGGATAAAATTGTTCACTGCATTGAAGATTCTCTCTTTAAGAAATGGTGCTGGCTAAGCTGTCTATCTACATGTCAAAGACTAAAACTAGAACCATGTCTATCACCATGCACTAAGATAAAGTCAAAATGGATCAGCATTATAAATATTAAAACAGAAACACTAAAAAAAAACAAAAAACAGAAAGACTAATTACTTGAAGAGAAATTATGTAAAAATCTTAAAGGCATAGACAGAGGGAGAAATCAAACACCAAATTTTACAGGAAATATTTCAAAGATTCAACAGCTAGAAACTCATTCGCAAGATTTTTACACCAAAAGAAATCACTGACAGAGAACAAAAACAACACACATAGTGGGAAATTATTTAAGACAATGGTACCTCAGAAAAAAAGACTTCCTTCTGGAGTATATAAACAGGGCCAGCCAGATATCTCAGTGGACTAAAGCTCCTGCCTCAGCAGAGCACAGTGGCCAGAGTTTGATCCCTGGTGTGCCTTGCTGGACCTGCCCTGGGGATGCACTGAGACTGCAATTGAGACTCAGAATGGTGTGCACCCTTGCAATCCCAGAGATTGGGAGGCTGAAAACAGGAGAATCGCTATGAGTCTGATCTACATGTTGAGACTCTGTCTGAAATTAATAAAAAAGAATATATAAACAATCAGAAAAAATCTGTGCCTCCAAATCAATGACCCAACCAGAAATAGACATGTGAGAAGAATATACACTTCTGAGTTGAAGAAATACAATTGGCAAGTAAATATATGAAAAAAATGTTCAATGTCACTGATCATTTGATTGACACATATTAAAACAATACTGAGATCCCATCTCACCCCTGAAAGAATGATGATCATTAAGTAATCAACCAATCACAAGTAGTGGTAGATCTGTAAGGAGAAAGGAACCCTTCTGCAATGTAGATGGGAGTGAAAACTGTTGAAATCTGTGTTCATATTCCTGAAAAATCCAGGATTAAAGATTTGATTTAATCTAGGTATTCCCCTTCTGGGATATTTTCCCTTAAGAATTAAAAACACAACACACAAATATATGTGCTCCCATGTTTATAGAAGCACAATTTGTAGTAGCTAAATATTGGAAACTACCCAAATGCAGGTCAACCAAGGAATGAGTAAAATAGATTTTTTTTGACAGTGGAGTAGTACTCAGCCACAAAGAAGTATAAATAAGACTTTTATAGGTAAACTGGTGCAACTTGAGACCATACTCAAAAGTAAAATAAATGAGTTGCATAAAAATACCATATTGTTGCCGGGCGTGGTGGCACATGCCTGTAATCCCAGCACTTGGGAGGCTGAGGCAGGAGGATTGTTGTGAGTTCAAGACCAGCCTGAGCTACAAAGTGAGCTTAAGGCCAGCCTGAACTGCATAGTGAGACCCTGTCTCAAAAAGAAAAAAAAAAAAATACCATATTGTTTACCTGGTGTGTGAAACTGAAAGAGTAAATGAAATCTAAAATGTACAACAGATATTGTGTCATGGGATGAAATTGTTGAAAAGGATGAAAGTGATGAAAGAAAAAGAACAGTAGGGACAAGGGAAAAATGCAATTCCATTGTACTTTTAGTGTTTCTCGGTTCATTAAAAATTAACATTTGCGCTAATAGCAACTAGAGAATTTCTGTGCCCATTTCTTGTACGCTGAGATACTACTTTAGAGTTAACAATATATAATGCCTTAATTATCATAAATCTTCTATTACTTAATTACAAGTTTTTACCTTTTTCAGTTAAATTAAAAACAGTGCTTTTTCTCTGTATAATCAAAAGCAAAGTATCTTTTATATAAAAAATATAACTGAATCATTATCACCTGAACTGTAGAAGGATTATGACTTATTTCATCATATTTTGTAACAAATTATTATCACAGGGTAATTTCTCTGTAGAAAAAAACCACTATTCCTCATACTTATTCCATAAAAGAAACCCAACTAACAGTGACAACTGAAACACTATAAAATAGAGGTACTATTCCACTCTTACATTACTGTAATTGATAATAAATATTTAGTTTTTAATGTGCTTAAACATTATGTTTCCATAAAAGCAGATTTTAAAAGTAAATTATAGAGAAAAATTATGAAGAAAGCTTCTGAAGCATTTATTTGCTTAGGAAAGAAACAACAATGAAAATGACAAAATGTATAAAAAGGCAATGACATGAACAATAACAGAAGCAAACCGTAAAAACACTTTTGGTGGTAAGGTCAAGATCAGGAAAGTAAATGAAAAAAAATACATAAAGATATGAAGTTATACATTGTTATTCAATCTTGGGATTCATTGTCATCTCTTGCAACCTTGAAACATAGAGTTCCCAAAAATGAATTGCTAAATTATCATGAGATAATAATAATAAATTATTATGGGACTATTATTATTTCTCCCTATTATTGCTAAAGATAATTATTGTTGCTAAACTAACATGGGATTGATCCATTATTGTCTTCTTATCAGTCCCCAATAACCTACGTGTTATCGTTTATTTTATTTAGCTGGTAAAAGCATATGTATTTATTATAAAGTAGTATTTTCTTATCTACAGTTTAATTTCAAAATTGTACTTGTATATACAGATACAAAATAGTCCTTAATTTATATCAAATTTTTGTTTAGGTCTGTCGGAGATGGGTATTGCTTTGCCATCCAAATACTGCAGATGCAAGTTCCACAATTTGAAAAATTGATGTGTGTCATGACTCCTGGTTCAAATAGCTCAGACCAAATGGACCTCGGCTTCTACTTCTCCAGGTTATTAGATTTCTAGTTTACTGGGCATCACATGCCATGCCAGCCCTGTCCCTGAGTATGTTGAGTTGGCAACTGAGTCTGCGCAACTGGTACACGTCTATAATCCCAACAATGAGGGGGCTAAAAACAGGAAGACTCCCTCAGTTCTGAGCTGCCTAGTGAGATCCTGTGCCAAATACATTAAAAAACAGATTTCTAGTTTAATAGGAACTCTGAAATTGTTCTACTTTATGTGCTATCGATACTCCTAAGTGCATGAAATATTAAATATCTACTATGATCTAGACATACTTGTTTTTGTCTCTTATCATAGAGGACCTATGCCTTTTATCCAATTCACATTAGAATTATAAAACTAGGGCCAGGGAGATGGCTCAGTAGAATAAGTGCTTCAAGCAAGGGAATGAGTTCAATTCCCTGTTATGTAAAAAAAAAGAAAGAAAGCAAAAAAGAAGTATAAAAATAACTAAATACTCTTAAGTCCATTTTCTGTTCATTTTCTGTTAATGATTTTTCTAGTAAATTAGATTTAATGAAATATTATCAAACATAATTTGATTTCACTCTTATTCCTTGCCTTTCTTACCCAATGTTCCTTTCTTTCAACCCTCCCATGATCTTAGTTTAGATATTTAATAACACTGAATTCCAGTAACTCATTAGAATTTATTTTGGTTCTTTTATCCCTGTATTCTCACTTTTTGCCTCAGGTAAATAGATGTTCCTTTATGGATCTAATGTTGGTCTTTATACACTGATTATTCCAAACCAGAATTATGTCCAGAATTCCATGTGCAAATACTTTCTTCGTGCTTGTGATTAGGTGTGACTGAGTAGTATTACATTGAGCAAACACATCTGGGGACCCATTATATACATCTTACAGAGCTCTGTGTCCCCAAGATTACTTGACAGTACTGAATTAATAAGGCAACTAAAAACCCTTTGTGTGTTCAGTTCATCAAATTCCTCCCTCTTGTATTTTTTTTTTTTTTCTGTCAGAACTGGGGATTGAACTCAGGCCCTTGTGCTTGCCAGGGAAGCACTTATTCTGCTGAGCCATCTCCCTTGGCCCTCTTAGCTGTACTTTACAAACCACTTATGCTGTTCTTCCTAATAATACTTGAATTCATCACTTTGCCTACACATTTGTTGCTCCATGCTACATTGGACATAGATTATTTCCCTTACACTGTATTGAAATAGGGATCTTCCTGATTTTTGGCTTCTCACAATAATTCATTTACAATATGATCCCTTTCATTATCATAGTAGTGGCAATTGTTTTAAATGACTCTGCCTAACATTTCTTTGCTAAAATATCATTTAATGATTCAAACATTCTTTAGAATGAAATATATTCTCAGGACTGAGGTATACAAAGACCCCCCCCATGGAATGTAATTAGGTACAGAGGATATCTTTCATCCCTTTTCAGATCTCTGTGTCAAACTGCAGGATCGTTTCAGTATATGACTTACCCACACTACATTTCTTTTCCATGCATTCCATCATCTTATAATCATGGCAAAAGTACATCTCTGTTTCTTCACAGTACTCTGTCCATGGCCACTAAGGTAGGGGTGTTGCCTTTATCATATCAGAACCATGCAATGAAACCATTTATCAGTTATCCTCACAGTCCTTTCAAATCATGGTTTCCAATTCACTGGAATATCAATTGACACTTTAAGCAGAAAGCTCTTAGTTTATTTAAAGTTGACAGCTTTCCTTTGGATGTTAAGATATTTATCAGTATCTGTCTCTACTCAATAGATTCTTAATCTAATTAATACATTTTAATATATTGAAAATTCTAGTGTCCCCCCAGGCCCAGAAACACTGCTCCAATTATGCTTTTATGACCTATGACCTTTGCAGCATGCTACTCAGTGTTGTGCCAAATTCACAAACTATGTACTATGCTCCAACGTTCCAATCAAACATTTACTTGAGACACAGTATAGCAGCAACTGATATAGCATGACAAGCGCTACGTATTTGGAAGATCAGAATGACAAACATTCCAAGCATGACCCTATCTATTACACATTGCTATTCAGTGCAGTTGCTTAGTTCACTGATATCAGCATATTTAGTTAGGCAGGGTGAGAATCCTACCAATTAACTGCTAGTTTCAAAAACTTGTTGAAGATACTCAGGATCATTGCCTTAATCAACTTGTGTTTCTAAATGTATGGTTTTGCACATGTCATATTTCCCAACTCTTCTCCTTGCCCTCCATAAGGATGGTTTAATCCTTAAGGCATAATTCTCCTTAAGAATTATTTAATCTTTATGTTCTTGCTTTCCTTTTAATTGTGTTGTACGTTTTTCTTTTTATTTCTTTATTTTTATTTTTGTATTATTGAAGTACAAATATCAATGAGACATTTTTAAGACACCTTGACAAGAAGGATTTGATAAATTAATACAATGCAAACTGTTTTCAAAATGTTTTGGTATCATAGTGGTGCATACATGATATTATACTTACAGACATTGCTATACCATATGTCTCTTATCAGTAAAGAGAGTGTAGCTGTTTACGTATCTTATTTTTTATACCTGAATTACATCAAAGATTCAATAATTAATACTTTCTACCTTGTTATTTTCCTAGTGGATGTCCATAGTACTAGAAGCTGACATAATATCCTATCCAACCACCATTAGTGCAAATCTTACCTCTCATAGAATTATGTAGAAGCACAGCGTTATCTATCCCAACTGTACTGTCCATACACACATATCATGATTCCTCTTTTCTATACCCCTTCCTTTGTCTACACCTGTCAGAGACGAGCACTCCATTGTCACTCAACTAACTTAGATGCTTGAACTCGACAACACAATCCAACACAGTCCAGCATTCCACAACAATAGTGAGTTATCCAAAGAAGCTGACCATAGCCATTTATAGCTCAACTTAATATTATGGCCCCGCGATGCATACTTCATTTTTATACTTTTCTGCTGGATGGTTAAGACCTAGATAGAGCAAGACCTATATACCAACACATG
>PVKA01015408.1:0-50111 GCA_004027165.1 Ctenomys sociabilis | reverse complement strand
TTTTTTTTTTTTTTTTTTTTTTTTTTTTTTTTGTCTTTTTGAGACAGGGTCTCGCTATGCAGTTCAGGCTGGCTTTAAGCTCACTTTGTAGCTCAGGCTGGTCTCAAACTCACAACAATCCTCCTGCCTCAGCCTCCCGAGTGCTGGGATTACAAGCATGCGCCACCACGCCCGGCCCTTACTAAAGATATTTTTTAACCTCTGTGTTTCAGGTTTAGATTTTACTTTTAGGGTTGTGATGTGTTTTGAATTAATATATTTATCTTGTTCAGAAAATAGGTCAAAATTAATAGTTTTGGACATGGATAACCAATTGCTTCAGAACCGTTTGCTATAAAGGCTATATTTTCTTCACTGAATTGACCTTCTGTCTTTTAAAAAAATAAATTTTCTATGCCTTGATTATTGGAGCTTTATTGTAAGCCTCAAAATCCAGGAGGGTTAGCTGTCCAATGTAATTCTTCTTAAAAGTTGTTTTAGTGAATTTAGACCACTGCTATTTCCATATGACTTTCAGAATGAGGTGAGTCGATTTCTATCAGAAAAAGCCTGCTGGGATTCTTATTAGGTAGAACTAATCTCCCAACCCTCTAACCAATGAATACATACATCTTTTATCTAAAACCTTAATTTCTCTATCAATATCTGAAGATTTTGATATGTAAATCTTTTACATTATTATCCTATTTCATATTTTTGATATTGTATGGTATTTTTACATTTCAATTCCTCGAGCTTTTTAAATGTAAAACTGATAAGCACTATATACATTAATGTTGTACACTATGTTTTGATACCTGTACACACCAAAGTATACACGTAGCCTTTGCTTTTTTTATTGATATGATCTATTTAGTCATTGGTCTTCCTAACTAGACAATAGTAGATTTGAGGGCAGAATCTCTGATGCTTTAATCACCAGCATTGTGATAGTTTCTCAGTTCATTGTGATTGAGAAATGGCAAATGAAAGCAATTATCATCTACCATTATTAATCACTTCTCCTATGTATCTATGTAACTACCTCTGTATCTATCTATCTATCTATCTATCTATCTATCTATCTATCTATCTACATCATCATAATCTATCATAATCAATGAAACAATCCATTCATCCATCAATCATTCACTTATCTATCATGAGTTTAAACAAGGGACTTTGATATCTGTATATACCACCACCCATATAGATGGCAGCATGAAGGTAATAATTCTGCAAATTCTTCCTTAAGATTCATGGAGTGCATGCATTGCTTGATAACTGCTCTTCTTCTCACAGAACAAAATTTGTGGGCTCAAGTATATCTGGCAGAGGAGTGGAGTATGAAGGTGAATGTAGTCTGATTATATTGAACGTGTTCTTGGCTGCTCTGGTGGCTCAGACACTCTGGCATTGGTGAATTTACTTTCTTACTCTTGTTGCAAGGACTGAATAGAGGAGAAAGTCTTGGCCATCCTCTGGCCATCCAAGTTGCTTATCAACTATGAGAAAGAAAGACCGTTGTAGTGCCTAAAGCTCTCTTTTCAGGTACCCTGGTGCAATTTTGAATAAACTGCCCATTACTCCAGTATCAATGAGCATAGCCCTCTGAATATATCCATTTGGACATGGTGGCTACTTTTCTTTTTCTTTTTCCAGAAGCTGAAAATATCCCCCGATAGCTCAACATAGAAGAATAAATTGTCCTTGTGTATTTACACAGAGGAGGAGATTTTCCGCATTGTGTTTGCAACTCCGTCTCATGCGATGACCTCCATTTTCATAATCCTTTATGGAGTACCATGATTTAAAAAAGCTTTCTCTCCCTGCTGTTTCTGTTAAAAGGTTTTCTGGTGCAGTTCTTGGAAAGTCAAATTCTGCATTTAAATGTTGTATTTTCACAGATATAATATAAAAGAGGCCACACTTCTGGCATGTTTCTTTTTTTCCCTGGGAGAGTAGCAAGCAATTCTGCTCTTCTGCATATATTGTTAACCAAGCCATGAAGCCATACAACAGCTTTAATAGCGAAGCAATTGTGATTACATCTTGCTCATAATTACATTTATTTGCTCACATATGTCCCCAAATGCAAGCATTAGGCAGACCGTATGGGCATGTGTTTGTGCAAAGAATATCATCTGGCAGACTGACAGTGAGGAAAATAGCTTTCAGCCACTCAGGTCTCCCCTGTCATGGACACTCACAAAGACTGTCAGAGCTTACTCACTTTTTGCTTTCATGCTTCTAAAATTGATTGTGTTTGGAAAGCAGGGGAATTTATTATGGGTGATGGATTTGCATCAAAATAATCAAAATATTAGGGGCTGCACATAACAAGATACATGTCTGTGATCTTGAGAGGAGAGAGTTGAGAGGCACCACGGTTCAAAGCAGCTTTAGTAAGATCCACTGTCCTATCCCAGACAGTGATGTATGCAGCTTTCTGGGGAACTGAGAGGAAAATAAGAGGGTTACCCACGTGAAGGAATTTCAGGTCTGTGCTGCTGAGCTTTCCCTGAGGAAAGGAGGCTGCAGGGGAAATAATGTTGGTTCTTTGAGAGGTGGGTGGCTTTGGACCTGGGCTAGGGCGCTTCTCACTCAACAGGCTTTGAAGAGGTACCTTGCTTGTATAGCTTTGATTCTCCTACCACTAGAAAGGGGCCACAGTGCCAGGCTTCTTGAGCTGTTTTCTCACTTATTACTTACAAAACTCTAATAAGTCCCTGATGATCAGAGACTGATTCAACTGGGGCCGTTTCTACATCCCCAGAACTGGCACCACTCCTGGAGCCTCCAACACACTTGGTGAGTATTTCTTTTGTAATAAATGACTATAAGTTACTTGACATATGACTCAACACATAGGATTGTATTATTTTCTCATTGTGTCTGTAATAAATTGCCACAGATTTTGTGGCTTAAAACAACATATGTCTCTTATCTAACAGTTCTGCAGATCAGATGTCAAACAGTCAAGGTGTTGGCAGTGTGTAGTTTTTCTAAAGGCTCCAGGGGAGAATAAATTGTCTTGCTTTTCCTAGCTTCTAGAAGCCACCTGCAAACCTTGGCTCAGGGTCCCCTCCTCTATCTTCACAGCCAGCAACACAGCATCTGTACCTCTATCTAACTCTGCTCCTTCAATCTCCTGCCTCTATCTTACAAGGAGCCTGAGGACTACAATGGGTCCCCTGAGTAACCTAGAGTTAACCTCTCCATCTCAAGACCATTAGTTCAATCACACCTGCAAAATCCCCCTTTACCATATTAGGTAACATATTTATAGGTCCTTGGGATTAGAATGTGGACATTTTAGAGGGTCACTGTTCTGTCTACTATGGAAGAAAGCCTACCCTGTTTCTTACTGTTATTTACCTTTATTACCTGTTCTTGCTGAGAATATCTCTCACTAGGAACAACCAGGCCTCTCGGTTTCCCATTTGGCTCCATGGCAAGGATTCCAGCCACCAATCATAGCCCTTTAGGGATTGGTGGATGATGACTTGTTTTAGTTGTGTTTGCAATTGGGAGGGCACTGTTTAGATTGAGGAAGTTTCTCTCAGTAACTGGCAGATGCACATAATAAATGTTTATGAAATGAATAAGTAAAAGAATGTTTAAATGAGCTTCTTGCCAAATTTGACAAAGTCTCATTTATCCTGATGTCATCATAGGGTTTCTATGAAAAGCCCTAAAAGGCATACTACCTAAAATGTTGAATTTCATGGCTGTCCAACCATCTTCTAGGCACAAATTTGTATAAGATCTTGACTTTCCCATTAATTAACTCCACAGTTCAAACATATCTTCTGTGAATTAATGTCCTCTTTGGGTTATGGAGACCTGTCTGAAAGGCACACTCCAGCAAGCATACAACAAATCCTTCATGATGATGCCAGGACAAATGAGGCTTTGGCAAATTTGGTGGGGAATTCTTTCCTACACCAAATCAAATTATCTCCCTGCAATGTGTATCCATCCCTCTTCTGTCTGCCTTACATATCACCTTCCTTTTTGACCTTCTGAAGACTTCTTGCTCCCAGGCACAAGGTAGACTCCCTTTTCTCTCATGCATCTGATATGACATCTACAACATCTATAGCATCAGATCATAAGAAGTAACTGTTCCCATTCTTCCACTGTACCATAAATTTATTTAAGAAAGTTTGTTTTGCCTTTAACTTCTCAGAGTTGAGAAAAGTTCAAGATCTTCAGTACAGGCAAAGCAACTGAATGAATGTCACAGGTAACTGAATGCGTGGGAAAAAAGCTTAGCTATCCTGGAAGAACTGACATTGACTTTATCCTGCGTCTTTGGATCTGTGTGAATTAAACGAAGCAATTATTGCCTCTGAGTCAGACTCCTGTGCTTTTATGGTAGCCATATGGAATTGTGTGGAGGATTAGGTGTGTGAATTATGGGAATATATTATGCAAATGGAGGGATTGCCTCAGTGCTCTTGAAGTTGCACAGGACAGTTCTAATTCTCTTATGTTTGGAAACCCTTCAAATGTTGGAAGGAGGAGATCTTCCACTGCATAACACAAGCTGACATTATATATATAATAACTAATTCTAAGGTGCCTAGAGTTACAATATGGGTTGCAAGTATTTACTTTGCCATGTATTAGCTCTGTGCACTTGGGAACAATACTTAACCCCTCTATGCCCCAGTTCTCTCATCTCTAAAAGTTGAATGACAGTAAATTCCATTTTAAAATGGTAATGTGAGAAGTGGATAAGGTATTGGATGAGATATTAGATATCAGACCCTAGGACAATGCCAAGAACATATCAATCAATCAATTAATCAAGCATCATTATTGTTGTTTTGATTATCACTACATAAAGCAAACTTTAATGTCCCTAGAGTCTTCTAATATTTTATTTATTCTTTCAATTATTATCCTCCAAAAATTTCAAATGAGTCTCTTCTTGTATCCCAACTACAATTACTCTGTAATGGTTTCCTTGAGCTTTTTGTAGAGAAGAGTTTTGAGGCTGTGTGTCAGTTCAGTAAAAATGTGGAAATAAACTACTAGTATTTTCCATTGATGGTGAGAAGGCAACACTCATGCCCCAACTGTGCTCATCCTTTTACAAACCTGAGTAAATTGAGTCCATGTTTTTTTCTGATTAGGAAAGGCAGGTCTAAAAAGCAAGAAAGGTAAGACATAAATGTTAAGTAGTGCAAAGAACTGGGCACACTGTTCATCCAAAGGTAATAGGTTGACTTGCTCATGGTGTTTATGTACCCATGAGGCAGGAGAGAATCAAGTGAGGATACAGCTGAAAGGTCACTGCAAATACTGGTAAGTCCTAACTGAAAACCTAAGTGTGATGTTTTGGGTGGATGGATGCACAAGACCATCTCAGGTGGTAAGAGGGAGCTGAGATTTGAATGGAAAGGAGCTAGTTTTCTGTGGTTACTTTAATAAAGCATGATGTATATGGTGACTTAAGCCAAGGCACATGTTTTATTTGCTCATTCTGTAGTATTTAGGTCTGGCCCCAGTCTCCTTGGCCCAAATAAAAAATGGGATTTTGAGTACTCTTGAGGCTGTGAGGAACTTTTTTCCTTGCCTTTTCAGTTCCCTAGTGTGTGGCTTTCTCTTTACACTTAGTACCAAGAGTGGGGTGCTTTGCACATCCTATCTCTGATTCTTCTGTTTCCCTCTTCCATTTTCAAAGACTCTTCCAGGATAATGAACCCACTTGAATAATCCAGTATCATTTCCTTTTTTACACAACACTAACTTTTCGCAGCTGCAAAATCTCCTTTGCTATATGAAGCCACATTTGTGAGTTCTAGGGATTAGAAGTCTAATGTTGGTTGTGAGTATATGAGACAGAGCCTATTTCCTGTCCCTATCAGGGGCAGTGAAGGGCTCAACTTAAGGAAGTCTTGTAGGAAAGAACAAGCCCAGTGTTTCAGCAGCCTTGACCAAGCAGGAGAGCAGAAGAAGGTACCTCCTAATCCTATATGTTGCCATTTGTGGAGGGTTTATGTGCATCTCTCTCCTTGTAATGCTTTCTGTTATTTCACAGTCTTTTGTAAACTCTTTGAGAGAGATGCTATTATTCTTTTTCTTCTCCCCAATAAGAATGTGGTAGCACTGAAGCCAACAAAAGGTCTGAGATCACAGATCTAGCACCTGGTGAAGGTCAACTGTGAATTTAAATACTCTGCCCAGAAGCCTGTCCTAGTCACTTTCTTGTTCCTGGACCAAAATATCCAATATACATAACTTAAATGAGGTGAGATTTACTTTGGATCAGAGTTTCTGTCCATGGTCAGCAGGCTCTAAGGCAAAAATGCCATGGCTACATGGTCTGGAAGTGGAAAAAGCACTCACTCAAAGCATCAAGGAAGCAGAGAGAGAGAGAGAAGGGAGGATCCAGGCACAAGAGTCACCCATCTAGATCTAATCCTTGTGACTGCCTCCAACCAAATGTAGTCATCACAGCACATTCAGCTGCCAAATTCCTTAGTGGATGAAGCCATTGATGACAATAGCAGCCCCATGGCCTGTGTACTTTTCAAATAATTGAGATCTGGGGGACACTTTTATATCTAAAACAGAATGAGGTGTCTGTTTCCTGCCATTGTGTTTTTCTGCACAAAACCCCAATAACACACATACTTAGAAGTAGACTCCTGGTCAGTTTTATGCATTCACAACTCAGGGCACACTTTGACTTCCTTGAATCTTACTCACAGTTACTTCCCATGACTCTAAATCCTGTTCAGTCCTTTCTAGAGCCTTGTCACTCAGATGACATGTGACTCCCTACAGCATGGGTCACCTCTTGTTCCAACAAGCCCATAGATTTAGCCTTGTCTTACAGGGTGGTCCTGCTTGTGTTGGATGACAGGAATCGCTGGTCAAGAAACACACCTACATATAAAAGCCCCTCATACCCAACAAACTTCAAAGTGCTATTGGAAGCTATTAAAAGTTTGGAGGGATGCTACCATGACAGACACCTGAAGCAATTTGGTGAGCCACTGCAAGGAGAGAATACTAAGGTATCTAAACAAGGAGGCTGGTGTATGGGATAGGCTCAGTTGCTAGGGCTATGTGTGTGTTCCTGATCAAACTGTTTAATCTTTTAAAGCCTCTATTGTATCACCTGTGAAGTAAACACAGTAGTCTATTTACTTACAGAAATATGAATATTGAATAGGATAATTTATGTGAATACCTTAGCACCAAACTTGCTACTGTGTAATTGCAAGGTAATGCTGGTTATTTATGAGAATTTGTTTTCAGAGAACAAAAGGGGTTCTCTTTCGTTCTGATGGTGTCATCAGGAGTATCCTGATGGAGGAAGGGGGAAAGGCTTGCAAGAGGTCAGGCTAGGGAAGTCAAAACAAAGAGGGAGGATCTTCAGCTTTCAAAGCAGAATTAGAAATCACTAGTGGTTGAAAGAGACGAAGATGCCTTCTTCTGGCCACATCCTCCAACCAAGTCTGAGACCTTTCACCTTTTCTATGAGCATGACTGGTTCTGCAGATTATGTTTCAAAGTTTATGCAACCACATAATGGAGACATTGGCAAAGAAACACCAAACCAAACCAAAAACCTAAATAATGAGAGGTTAATATGAACTCAAGTTACTTTGTGAAAAACAATTATAATACAATATAATTTGCAAATGAGAAATATCTAGATTTAAATCTTATGTTTTCTTGATTTGTGATATTGGGCAACTCACATCTCTGCATATTTCTGAGTTATTTGGCAGGAGGATGGTTGTGGCACCTATAACTCAGCACTAGAATGGAGTTGAAGAAGAGAGGTTTGTAAAGGGTTTGTATATTGAGTATATAGGAGTATCCATTGAGCCTGGTAGTGATGGTGGTGACAGTGGTGCTGTTGAAGGTGATGATCATGGTGGTGTTGGTAGTGATGGTGACAATAATGATGGCATTAGTTTGACTGATGATGAATGATAGTGGCAGTGGTAGCAGCTGTGAAAGTGATGGTACTAGGTGTAGTGGTTGTAATGAGTATGATGACAGTGATGTTGCATTGGAGTTGATGGGCTGATGGTGAGGGTGGTGGTATTTTTCGAGGGATGTTGATGATGATAGTAGTGGTTGTGGTTTCAGTGGCAGAGGAAACAAGAAACTTGGATAGCAATATATAAACTAATTTTAAATTCCAAAGTGTAAATTGAGCCTTATTTTCATTCAGCTGATTTGTAACTTCATGCTTCTCTACTCTTAAAGCTTCATCTTCCATGGACTTGATGTTTAGTATTCCCCACATATCATAAAATGAAGTGGCAAGAACCAGAACCGAGCAAGTTGGCAACCTGGAGAGCAGTAGCATCCTGCTATTGGCTTTGCCTTGTCTCTGCCTTCCCTGTAGTCTGAGCTTCCCATCAAGTACTCCTGGCATGGATCACCTTCTCCCACCACAGATAAACCCTGGACAAAAACCATACTTGCAATTACAATGTTAACTTTGGGCTGAGCCAAATGAGGATTTGTAGCAAATTACAGTTCTCCTGCACAGTAGACCCTGACTTCGTTCACACCAGGCAAAAATGAACCACTTCCTGAGCTCTGTCCTCTAATTTTTTTCCCTCCAGAATGTAGTAAATTAAACATAGGATAAAATGCAAAAGGGTTACATTGAGACATATACTATTTGAAGGTTTAATTCATTTTCTTAGTGTATAAGACACAAGGCTATTAAATTTTTAAAGCAGTGATCTCCTAAACTCTCTACTTTATGAGGCCTTTCCTCATAAAGATAAATGGTTTCCTTGCCAAATCAAATGCAGATTTGAAACAAATTAAGTTAATGTTCAATGGTACAAGGTAGAATGGATGGGGGAGCTGTTTTATTTTGCATTGTAATAACCACACACACCTAAATCAAAAGCTGTGGAAAAAAAGCAATAATACCATGCAACTGCAGGAAATGAAATATGGTGGTTGGGTGGGGGGAACAGACTGCAAAAAGAAAGGGTTTGTATTGGAATAATGACATTTCATTAAACAGGGAAGGAGTAGTATGGAAGAGAAGTCCATAGCAGTAAATTCTATTTCTTATAATAACACATGAGATGAGTTAAATTTGGCTGGGTATTGTGATGAAGGATAATGCTGCCATCCTTTCGTACATCATGCTGTAATTTTATGTTTAAAGAAACCCATGATATTAAAGAGGCAGTGCATGTTTTCAGAGTGTGTTCTCATTTTCCTAATCTTTTGCTGATTTGGTTTGAGGTCCTATAATCTGCCTGGAAGTCAGTGCTTCAGAAGGGAAAGCAGTCCTTTTGCATTTGTTGCTTTTGTATTTTCGATCCTCATTGTTTTTCTTCAAGTGGCCCTTAAATGAATGTCAGTGGGTTTCCTTAATACCTTTTTGTTTTTAATTTTAGTAAAGGGCAGGACAGGGGCAAAGGGAATTGCTATCAATAAAAGGCCATTGTCCACAGTTAACACAGAGAGTTTCATTCCCCTAGCTATGTTCCCAGGGTATGCCAGGCCATGTACCTAGGAGGTCACCAGGACATCCATCATCCTGGCCAGCATGGGCATGGGAACTGATTCAGGGATATCCCTGCCTGAAAATTATTCTGAAGAAGCAGTCTCTGTGTTCTTCAGTGACTGAGAAGACCAAGGATCACTCTTCCTTTCCTCTGGGCACTACTTCAAATGGACAGACATGTACTGTTCAAAAGCAACCACAGGTAGTGAAGGCCAAGGCAGAGTACCTATGCTTGTTCTCCCTTCATCTGCTGCTCTTGTGATCACCAGAGCAGACAGAAATCCCTTTTCTTTCTGGTACCTGCAGCCTCCCTGAAGTCTGTCCTCCAGAAACAGGAATAGCCAGTACTGGTCAAGTCACTTCTTCCGGAAGCCCTTTCTGACTCCTCAGTGATTTTGGTCTCCAAGGCAGGGCTCTCCCTTGGCCATCTTATCCTATCTCATCCTTATCTTCTTTATGCATGGTGGGAGGCCAACACCATAGAGGTTAAGCCTTCAGGTCCAGAAAACAATACCTAACTACACTGTAGCTCCTGTGACCTTCAACAGCTGTGAAGTCTTGGAGGAAACCCTTAATCTTTCTGCTCCTCATTCTCTTTTACCTGGAAACTGGTGACTTTGCTTCAGGATTCTTAGAGCAGATGATGCACAGGAAGCAACTAGCAGGTATCTGGCATGCAGAAGATGGGTGATGACTGTTCAGTGTTAGCTGTGGTCAGCATCATTGTCATCTGGAGCCCTATGAAGCATCCTTCTTGCCAGTTTATATCTGGGGAGCATGAAGTTCAACAGTGCTAGCAACATGTAGAAGGCACTGAACAAAATAGCCTTCTCTTCAACCTTCAGTACCTTCTTAGTATGAGTCCAGGGCTTTGGACTATTTTGAGAGCAAGACAGATCCTTCTCCCAGAGTGATAGCTATGACAGCTGCTCTGTGAAAGAAGAAAGGAGTGCCAGGTTGTTTATTTAATGTATAAACCTATACACGTGTCTCAAGTGTCTCCAGCCCAGACAGGTACCTCAGCACTCTGGACATCCCATTCTCCCAGAGTAAACCATCAACCAAATGCTGTTTAAATGACTCACACATACTACACAACCTTAAATAAAGGAGTTCCTCGCAGAAAACTGAGCTTGTAGGATAAACTTAGGGCAGTTAATCACTCACAAACACAAGTCCTGGAGTCCAGCTACACAGTGATCCTGACCCAATGTACCAAGTTACTCCTTCTCTCTTGGCCCTGGAGAATGACACAGAGCTCCCATTACTAAAACTATTGGGAGGAGCCATGGGGAACGAGCAGAGCAGGGGATGTACAGTGGGTGTCTGGCAATAGCAAACACAGGGCAGGTGTTCAGCCCAGTGCCTGAGGTTGAGCAGGCATGGTGCCCGGGGCCCAGAATAGGCACAGCGTGAGAAAGACTTGTGGTTCCCATGCACCAGGCCTTGACAATACGCATCTGTGGGAACATGTCAGTCTTTGCTAATTGTGCATAGAAGGTGGTTGATAGGGTGTAGGCAGGATGAGTGATCTACAGGTGTCTTCTATCTTCACTTGTGTGCTAGCTTGTGGGGAGAAAGGCCTCTTCACTCACCTGGGTTTCATGTAACGGGTGAGAAAGAATCTCTACTCCATGGTCCTTATACCTGCCCAGCACCAACTTCTCCATAGCCTACTTGCATCTGACATCATACAAGTAAAATGCTTCGTATGCAGACTCTGGTCTTCTCCTTGGTCTCTAGAAACAGATACAACACTTTCCTAGCTGTGTTGTCCTCAGGAAAACAGCTTGTCCTCTTATGCCTTGGTTTGCTCATTGATTGGGTGAGAAGCATCATGGCTATGATCTGAGGATTAAATTGGGCAAAGCAGGCTAGACTTGTACTGTGCCTAGCAAATAAGCTTTAAGAGTGCTTGGTGTTGTTACTAAATAAAGACTGACCCAGAAGTATGAAAGAGGCAAAGTCATCCTGTATAGGCAGCTGAGTAGACTGCTTTCCATCACTGCGAACCCTGACAGCTGTTGGAATGCATGTGAGACCCAGTCCCATTGCTGAAGATGGGTGCAGAGCCTAGAGAGTCATACTTGGACCCCAGCCAGATGGCCTGAATTTGAACAACTTTGTCCTACTCCCAGACATTGCTCAGAGGAAAATGCCTCTTAGTTCCAAACGGAAAGAAGGAAAGTGTCCGAGAGGTTTGGGTCACCTGGTTTGTGTGCTGTGTCATTTACTGTTGCTTCTCTAACACCGTCCCATGAACTTACTGTCTTACAGACAGAGATCACTGAGTCGGCCTGGAGCAGAATCAAGGTATCAGCAGGGCTGCATCTATTCAGGAGGCTCTAGGACAGAACTGCCTTCCATGTCTTTCCTGGGGTCTAGAGGCTGTCTTCCTTCAACTTGCAGCAACTCCTCCATCTGCAAAGGCAATGATGTTAGCTTTTGAAGCTACATCCTTGATTCACTCTCTTGTCTCACTTGTTTCACATAAGAAGTCACATGTGATGACATTGGCATGAGCCAGATAAACTAGGCTAATCTTCCCATCTCAAGACTCTTAACTTAATCAGATCTACAAGCCTCTCACTGCTAGGTAAGGTCATACATTCATAGACATTAAGGCATGGGTACAAGGGCTTCCACAGAGGCCTTTTGGGAAGTTGTTCAGAAGAGCACAGTGAGCCCCTCAAGGCCTCAGGCAAGGGGAGCTCTCTGAGCATGTTTGCAGAGAAATGTGGTGGAAATGTTTCTATTGTACTTATCTTCACACTTTTCATCAAAGGCTCTTTTTGCTTCAGGTGGGAGGTGATCACTGTCATGCTTGCTGCCCTTCACTTAAGGTCTTCATTGAGCCACTCATGTAATGAAGAGCATGACCACATGGCTATTTCCTCTCAACAATGACCCAGAAAGGCATTATCTCTATCCTACTCAAGGGCCTGTACCTCCTACAGGGTGCATGTGAGATTTAAATCTGAGTTGGGCTTGGAAAAACAGACTCCCATAGGGCACACAGATTCCTAGGAAAGAACTCTTCAGGGACGGGTATACTCACCTATCATCTCTGCTTCCCATCCAGATGTGTGCAGAGGCAGAGTGAGGGGCATGGATGCATTTTTGGCTTGAGCATCAGCTCAGTGGGGAGGTCTGGCTGCCAAGAGCTCAGGGTAATCTGCTCTCATTTTACTTTCCTTCAAGAAGCGAACTCCTGGATGGGAAAGGATTTCCCTCCCACCCAACATCAAAAGGTTCTGGTCAGGGGGTCCTGGGCCAGGACGTGGTCAGCACAGAGTATTAACCAAACAGTTCACCCCGTGTTTGTCAGGGGTGGCTGTGTCTTAGAGGCAGCCTTATTCCTTGGACTTAATTAAAACCCAGTTCCTTCTTTTATTCAATTTATGAGGCCTAGCCTGCAGGATTAAGCGATTACAGACAAAAAGCCCCATTTGTGAAACACTCCTAAACTCAAGCTGTTATGCAGCTTACTTGTACTCCGTTAAATTAATAAGGAATGAATCGGCTGATCCATTATGAATAAAGCAGTGGGGAGTCTTTGCCCGGTTTGTACTTTCTGCTCCCTCCTTGGAGAACATTTGTGTAAAATGATTATGTTCATATTCATTCAATTGGAATTCTCTAAAAGTGGAATGCATAAATTACTCTAAAGACACAGAGTTTATCTTAAACACTAACTACGAAGGTTGAATTAATAAGACTATTATAAAACCATTAGCATTCAGTGTATTTACCTACAACTGCAATATACCTCAACCAAATCCAGCCCACAGTTGCCATTTGTGTTGGGTGATCAAGCTATTTTATTTTAGCTCACAGTTCATTTAAACTCCTAATACACCCTTGAATATCTGATTTTTTGACTAGCTTCCTTCTTAAAGGTTCTCTTGCCTTGAAATTTACTTTTGTTATTACCTAACGCAACCACAAACTCCTATCCAGATATTACTATGCCCAGATGTTTCCAAATACAGATGCTTTACCAGATAGGAACCAAGAGGCAGACCCTTAAACAGAGAGCATCTCTTGGGGCTCCAGAAGAATCAATTGCTGAAGGAGTCTGGGGACCATAAATGACTCAGGAAAAGGGGGGAATTCATGCATTTTTAACTGATCAGAGGGCCAGGGTATTGTGAGAGGTTCATATGGCTTTGTATACATCGAACATTTTGATCTAGGGTTTTCTGATCTGGGAATTCCTGATGCTTTGGGGTGAATTATTTTTTGCAGCAAGGTTGTCACTCACATCATGGGATGTTTAGAAGTGTACTTGGTGTTATTCATCAGAAGCAAGAATTATCTTTCTTCTTCTAAATATTGGGAAAGAGTCCTCCAGAGATGGAGGAAAAAATAGCCCCAAAGGCAGAACTACTTCCTGAATATGTTCTAGAAGAGATGTGCATTTTGTTTCTTCAGGGTTTGATTCTCTTACTATAAAATGATGAAAGATGAGCTTGAAAGGATTTGGAAAACCCTTCATCTAAGGAAACTGTGGAATGCAAACCTGCTTGGTGACCTACTGCTTCTCTCCTTCATTTGCTAGGGAAGATGAGTTGCTCTGCTCTCTGAAAACCCTCCCTAGCCTTCACTCATCCTCTGCCTTGGTAATAGGTTGGTTTCTTGCTATGACATTGAACATTAAGGTAAAAGTCATCAGAAGAAGAAGTCCATCTGCTTTCTCACTACCTCCCCACCTGCACCTACCATCATGTTCTCTGGCTTCTTCTTGCTAGTGTGACTCAGAGCCATCTGCCTGGTTCTCAGTTCTTTACTGTCACTGATCAAGTGTATGTGGGAGATGATTTTGAACCAGGATAAAATGTTATCTGCTCCATCAACATCCACAGCTTCTACATGAGTCCTGCCTGGAAGCCACCAGCAGGCAAGTCAATTGTTTGTAATCAATCTACCTCAACTATGGAATGTGAAGTTTCTTTGTTTTATAACAAAAAAATCCACAATATCACCAAAACTACATTTTCCAATTTCATTCCTGTGCCCCAGGGTGGATAGAGAGCACAGGATTGTGCTAACCAGGGAGGGTGGGTGTGAGGGACAGGTGCAGGTGAGAGGTGGGTTGGAAACATGTGGGGGCTTCTTTTTTGCTGTTTTCACGAGACTGGGAATTTAATCTCTTACTAGGGCTGCTGTCTTTGATTTAGGTGGAAAGTTGAGACAGAAAGAGGTGAGCAACATGATAATATGCCCAATGACAGACATCTACTGAGAAGAAAGATAAAAGCATATGCGTCTATGGCCTGCAACCCAAATCTTTCCCTTTCATACCTAACCATATGACTTTTTTGCATATTTAGAAATTGCTATGGTCACTATAATCCATCACAAACCAACTCTTCATTATCAGCACTGAGCAATTAACCAAATACATTTAAAAATTCTGTTTATGCCCATAGCTCTGAGCTCTTGCATTTGTACTTTTTTCTTTTAATAGTGCAGGCAGCACTTAGAGCATCAGTTAGCTTTTAGCTCTAATTTTTTTTCTGTTCCTGTCTGACTCAACTGCTGTTGTGCTTTTCTTTTTAGCTTTAAGACAGAAGAGGAAGGAAGCCAGGTAGCTGTGCCATCAGCAATGTGAACCAGTCACCACTGACTAATTGGCAAAATACAGCAGTGGGCATCATGTGGGGCAGAATAATGTGTCCCTGGCAGCTGCTCGCCCAGGCAACAGGGACATTGCAACAGACAGAACAGCTCAAAGCCTTCATTGTTGCATACAATGAGGCAAATTTCTTAAAATCTGAGTGTCAGTTTTCTTATCTGTTTAAAAATTTTATAATCTATGCTCATCAGGGTTACAGCAGGGATAAAATGAGAAAACTGGTTACACCGCATGACCATTAGACCGCTCACTAAAGTGCCTGTTACTTGGTCTTTACACTCTCTTTAAGCACAAAACTAAATTCAGGAAAGCTCCCTCTTCCATGAGGCCCCCAAACTCCTTATCCCCAGCCTAGTGGGAGGATTAATACATTCTTTCTTGAAAGAACTTGCATCTACATATGCAATTGGCAAAAGCCTGGCTCTTTGGCCCAATTCCAAGCAAAACTAATCATCAGAAACTTCATGCAGATTTACGATTATTCTTTCTATAACAGGTTAGGCCCGGGCTGTTGAGACAGAATTAGAAGGGGCTGCTGCCAAGCTAGGGCTCTGATCTTCACAGAGAAGCGTTCTGTAGCATAGCCCCTTCTGCGGACACTCGTGCTCAGGTTGGCTATAAATTAGTGTCAGATGGGAAAACAGCCTAGTTATTCTTTCCTAAGATTGTTGTGATGGGCTTTTCTAATGGAGTTGTGCGCTTTTATCTGATGTTGCTAATCAGAGGCCCGTGAGATCTTTTTAACATAGAATGCTTAAGTCAAAACAGTTTTATGATGGCTGGTTGATGTCAGGTCAGTTGCATGTGTGGAGGTATTTCTCATGACGGGTGGCGTAGAAACACCGTGAGCTCCTAGTCGGTGCCTTGCTGCCTGCCACCTGTGTCATCTGGGATGAGCCGTCATTTCTCAGCAATCTCTCTTCCTTTTGTACACAGTGCTGATCAGAATGGAGGATGTCACCAGTGGGAAGCCTGCAGAAATAGTCTGGCCCTTGCTGGCTCTGCCCTGCTAAGACATACTCAATTTATTACCAATACTAAAAAAAGTGCACCTATTAAAGCTATTAAAAACTGAATATTAAAACTGTAAACTTTTTTCACGTTTCTTAGATAAGCAGTGGCAGCAAGATGTCTGCATTCCTAAGCGGTACACTCGGGCAAGAGCCAGCCTTCCTGCTTGGTGCTGGAAGGTCCCTACCATGGCATTTCCATGCTGTTATTCATTCTCATCTTTACAGGCTTCTCTGCATAGCTTGAAATCCCTGTGTCACAAAACTGTGTCTCTAGTGATTCAGGATTTTGAGTATCAGTGTGAGTTGGGATAATTTGGGTAACAACACTCTTGCTTGGGTAAAGTGCTTTAGGGAGAAAAAATTACTATTCTTTTCTTTTTTATGGTACTGAGAATGGAACTCAGGACTTTGTGCTTGCCAGGCTGGCTTTGTGCTGCTGAGCTATATCCCTGGCTAGAAAAATCTATTAATCTTTTTTTTCCATAATTTCATTGAAGAACAAATAGCAATGAGGTAGTTTCAAATCAAACTAGTAGGACAGATTCAATAATTAATACATTGTATATTGTTTTCTTAGTGGTTATTTGTTGTACAAGGTGCAGACATGATATTCTATTGACAAACCCTATTAGAGCAGTTCCCTCTGTTCACTGAATTAAGAGAATGTAGCTGTATACCTTTTTTTAAAAAAGCTGATTTATAGTACAGTTTCAATAATTAATACTTTTTACATTGTTATCTGTCTAGGGGTTATCCATAGTACAAGAAGCATACAGGATATCCTTTCCAAACACTATTAGTACAAATCTTTCTTTTCATAGAATTACATGAAAGTAGCTGCATATTTATCCTAACTGTTCTGTATATACAAATACAGAATGGTCCTTCCTTTGTATCCCCTTTTTTTGCTTAGTCCTGTCAGAGATGGGTATTCTATTGGCATTCAAGTATTATAGGTGCTTGAATTCAGCAAAACACTCCAACAACAGTCCAGCAATCCACAATAGTAGTGGGCTATGAATCTTTTGATAAACTGAAGATATCCTTGATTTCATTTTTCTAAGACATATATATCATGAACCTTTGATGGGGAAAATGCTCGCTGGCATGCGCTGAGGATGGATGGCACAATGCACATGATCTTGAACACCACCTTGGTAGAATAAGAAAACAGGTGAATTAATGTTAATAAAATTAACTTTGAGATAATGCCAAGGTCCTAGAAAAACAGACTTACAAAAGGACCCATTTAGGAGGCTGCCATTTTGGGCTAAGACACCATCACTCGAGGTGAGCTGTAGAGATATGAAGAAAGCCAGAGCGAGGTCAGCATGACAGGTAACAGGGGACACAGTGAGAGAAGTCATGTGAGGTGGATAGTGGCTGTGC
Organism: Ctenomys sociabilis; assembly: GCA_004027165.1. NCBI lineage: Eukaryota > Metazoa > Chordata > Mammalia > Rodentia > Ctenomyidae > Ctenomys > Ctenomys sociabilis. The sequence continues at coordinate 32,578 of PVKA01015408.1, read as the reverse complement.
CGCTGGGGCTCAGGAGTGCCTGACCGGGAGCCCAGCTTGGTGAATTGGTGCCTTGCTTCATGTTGCCCAGGGGTTACCTCACAGGTAATAAATTGAATATGTCTTAGCAGGGCAGAGCCAGGGCTCGGTCACATGCCTGCCCACCTTCCAACTTTCTTGTTTTCCTTTTGTGTCCTCTGGGTCCTTTCCTTGTCTCCGTCTCCATGTTGTAGGTGTTTGGTAAGTTGACCAGACTGAGGCCATAACCCGCAGATTTTTGTTTCTTGAGGAGATGTGATTTAATCATTCAGGTAAAGAAAATGAGTACTTCCTGAGCAGGTTTCAAGCACCAGATGCTGTGCCATGTGATGTTTAAAAAAGAGGCTTTTATTGAATTCTAATGAAAATGGGTTTAAATGGGTCAAAACTATAGATTGAGAGATTTCAGTGACTGGACTCCTTGGGAACCATATCCAGGTCAACAGTCGCCAAGGCCTCTAGGAGCAGCCTCGTACATGCTTCCACTCACCACACTCAGCCTGCCTAAGGTAGGCACTAACTTATGTCCTAAATTCATAGATTGCATTCTGTCTAATTGCGAACTCTGGAATGTGCTAGCTTGTTGTATTAAGCATTGTGTTTGCAAGATATGTATGTCGAGGCTTGTGGTTGTACCTTGTTTTTAATCACCCTAAAATGGTCCCTAAAATGTGAATACAGCTCCACATACCTTCTTTCTATAGATGCAGATTAAATTATTCTGGATTTCAGATTCCCAGCATGGCTGTTTGTCTGCACATGCTTGTTCATACACACATGCATGACACATCTCTTCATGTACACACATATGCATTGCTGGCATTTATTCTGCCCAGTGTCCAATGTCTACACTTTTACATGCTTTTTCTTTGCATTTTTGAGATGACTGTTTTGTTGTTGATATTCCCTCTCCTTGTAGCAGATGCAGAAACAAGGGCTCAGATAGGCCCAGTTGACACCTCAAGGTCCCAGAGCCTGCCAGAGACAGACCTGGTGCACAAACTTGGGTTTCTTCATTGCTGAGGCTCTGTACCACCTGCCGGGGCTACATAGACTCCATAACTGTGGGCCTGATGTTTGGCTATGAAACATCCCCTCCACTTCTTCCTTCAAATGTTTCCTGATCCAGCCAGCAGGAGTTGCTTGTGCCTGTTTCCTGCTCCCTGGGGACTTTCTGGCAGTGCTACTTCCACAGGCAGTGTTACAGGTGGTAAGGGAGGTTGGCACTGTGTTCTGGGCTTAAATCATAGCTCTGCCAGTTAGTCCATGGGGACATGCACAAGTCATGGTCACTCACTGGTATAATGGGCAAGGTGTCATGGAGACTATGGAGGTCTGATGCATGGGTGAGAGTCATGGTGTGTATATGCTTCCATGGGTTCCAGCATCTGGTATAGGCACTCTGCAGAAGAGACAGATGGACAGGTAGACGGATGAGTGGAGGCAGGCATAGGCGTTTCCATGGACAGAACAATTAATCACAACTGTGACTGCACATCTGCATGTATCTCTGTGTGTGTGTGTGTGTGTGTGTGCCTGATGTGTGCTCCATTATGTCTACACCAACCCACTTATCAACCTGTACTTGACAAAGTTCACATACCTCTCTCCCTGTTGAGTCTCGAGATGCTGCCTGTCACTGCAGGGATGCAAACAGATTTGGATTAAGCAAATATTTGTTGAGCACTAATCTGCCTCATAAACCTGTGCTCCATCAGCCCTTTTTATTTCTGCTAATTAAAACTAAAGGATGTCATGCTCAATTTATGAACTGAGAAACAGAGGCTCAGAGTGGTAAGGGGATTTACCCAAAGTGGCCAGCTTATGACCATTAGAGATGAGCTTCAGAATTATGTCCCATTTTAAGATTAGGACTCTGCTAGGTCCTGTACTGCTGCCTTTCCCTGCAGTCTTTGGTACAGTGTGATTCTCCTGGGCTTCTTGATGCTACTGGCCAAGTGCAGCTTTTCAGAGGCCTGGGATGTATGGTTGAGAAGCAACTGGGAGCCAGGCTTCTGTGAGGAAGTAAGGGAAACTCGGGGGACTGAACGAAGGGCTGAGAAGCCAGAGGAGGTGGGGCGGACAATGGTGTTGTCATATAGCCTCATATACCCTTTTCAACTGTCCTTGCATCCAGAGGGATCCAGATCAGCTCCTGTCTTCATCTCTTATTGTAAACTAAATAGTGCACTCCTGAATCCATCTGTATTCCTAACCTCAGGCCATACTTTATCTGGAAACATGTTCTTGCCAATGTAGTTAAGGATCTTGAGATGAACTTATCTTAGATGAGGGTCAACCCTAAATCTTATGGCTGGGGTCCTTCTAAGAAAAAGAGAGGACACAAAAGCACAGAGTAGTAGTTTTGTGAGGGAGCAAGCAGAGAGTGAAGAGGTGAACCTCCAAGCCAGGGCCTCCAAGGATGATCAACAAGTGCTAGAAACTGGGAGATGACTCAGATAGGGCTCTAGAAGCACCCAACCTTTCCATCACCTTGATGTGGGGCTTCTTGCCTTCAGAAATGTGACAGAGCAGATCCCTGTCATTATCAAACCACAGAGCTTGTAGTCATTTGCTACCTCAGACATGAGGAACAATTGTGTTTACTGACTATATCTTCAGGGAACAGGGAATTTTTCCATGCCTGGAGCTGAACATGTGGAAATGGGTCTAACGATGGGTCCCTACAGTGAGTCTCCTTTTGTAGTGATTCAAAAGTTGATCTCTAAAGTGTAGAAAGAGCTTACTCACATGAGGTTGCTGTGACATTTTTAATGCCATTGTCCCTCCAGAGAAGACCCTCTCTGGACCTATGGGGGCCTGGCCTTCTCAGCAAATCTCCCAAAGGCAATGCCCATCAGCCTGGATTGTGTGATGTTGAGATCCCACAGTGGTTTCCAGAATCAGCACACCCATTGCTTGAGGATGTGATCACGTACTGCCGCAGCCCTGTATCCCCCTTAGAACCATAAACACTCTAATAGCAGTAATGGGGCCACCTCTGTCATGACCAAACGTGATTATGTTCCACATAAAAATATAAAAGCTCATTTGAGCTGGGGCTCCCTCTGGGCCCATTGCCTGCACTTTTATTGAAAACCCCACATTCCTGGCTCCATGAGCACTGATGTCAGGGCCCAGTGAGCTGCAGCCCACAGATGGCTGTAAAGCACCAGGGTCACCCAGCAGGGTGGACTCCAGGAAAATCCCCATCTCTGTGGTGTTTGGCAGCTCAAAGCCTCATACCTGTTCTCTAGAAATTCTATTTAACAAATGTACATTTTAAAAAATAGACATGAGGGTTCAGGAGCAGGGAGCTTGCCTATGTCTCTCTGTTGCAAGCTGAAAGCAAGCATGGTTCGTGGTATATGAGAGGTGGCCTCAGAGGATGTTCCTCTTTGCCTTCTTGTGTTTGACCCTCTCACCATCCTGCTTTCTACATCCCTGTCCTCTCCTTCAGGGTGCCTTTCAGTTCTAGCATGCAGCCCACATTCCCTGCCCTTCCCCCCTCTGCCTTGGTGGCATGCTCATCCTCCTGCTGGGAACACTTGTCTCATTCTTCACAAACCCCTACATGTTCTTCAGATGTGTGACTGAGTGACACTTCTTCCTCGAGGGGCTTTGGTGTGGCCCCACGCCTCTACAGTCACCATGACCAGCCACACCCACTGCCCATTCACCCTCTGGACTTATCCAGACTTTCAGCACTGTGAAGTAATTACAATGCCTTCTTGTCTTTCCCATAGAGGGCCTGGAAGAGTGTCCACCACATGGAATCCTTGGTGTGTGTTAGTTGAATTAATTGCCAAGTTGCTGGGAGAAGAACAAGTGTTCAGAAAGGTGCACCGAGGAGAAAGAAGAGGAGAGAGATAGAGTGTTCCTTCAGTGGGACTGTAAGTGTAGCAGAAACAGACTATCAAGCATTAGCCTGTTCCATCCCTGGGAAGAGGATGTGACAAAGCTGTTATTTCCTTCTTCCTCCCTTTCTCTTTTACACTTGAAATAACAAAATGTTTAGATGAGTTCACTTAGCCATTGCCAGATATGTAGTAATGGAGCGGGGCTATAATTTAGGTCTGGGTTTGTTAGACTCTAAATCCAAGTGCACAGCATGCTTCAGAAATAAGAAACCCAGGAAACAGAACTCTGAGAAGTGTCTCAAAAGAAACCAACTGCTGAACAGATAGAATTAGGTGTCTGGTGTCCGCTCTGCCATGGCACCTTAGTAGTCAGGGCACAAGTGCTTCCCACCCTGGGATCCAGTGTCCTCATCTAATGAGAAGGGGCTGAAGCCATCTGGACATTGGATTAGGTGATTCTACCCATTCAGCTCCCAAAATATTCTGGAAGCATGCACAAGTTATAGGGAAAAAAACCCCACATATTTTGAAATTCAGTGATTAAGGCAACAGCTGTCAGCATGAGATTATTTGTTTTATTCCTTAAAAATAGATTTTACAGAAATAGGCGTATGTGTGTGTGTGTGTGTGTGTGTGTGTGTGTGTGTGCGCACATGTGTGAGTGTGTGTTTATATGCATTCAAGCCTGCATTCTGCAAAATGGTAATTGTGGCTTGTGGCTTTTACGCTGTAAGCCTCAAGGTCTGGTGCTGCTCTGGAGGATGCTGTCCCGGTGACTATCCTGACTGAATGAAATTCCTGTGCTGATGGGAGCTCTTTTATCAGGAGGCAGTCAGCTCAGAACAGGAAGTCTTGGAGTATTGGGCAGGAAGAGGTGCTGATGAAGTCTGTGTAATGGAGCAAGGCGAGGAAGCCTCAGACAGACACATCGGAAACCTCTACCAAAGAAACACCTGAGCTACAGGGGAGGCAGTAGACTTCCAGAAAAGTATGGTTCTAGGGTTTAAGCTATATATGGATTCTTCCTGCAAAGTAGTTTCTTTCTAACAAAGGAATTACGCTGTTCTCTCATTGAAGGTAGATTCCTTACCTACTCATTTAGACAGTGTCCTGGACATCGATCTTGGTGATGGTGGCAAGCCTTTGCTCTAGTGGATTTTACAATCCAGTTGGGAAGTAGGGCTGACAGAATAACGAACTCCACAGTGTCCTCATCTGAAAGATATTACTTTACCAAGAAAATGAGATGGCAGATATGGTGGCTCTTGAGATGGGGAGATTATCCCAAATACTCCTGGTGGGTACAGGGTAACCACAGGACTTTTATGTTGAAGGAAGAAAGCAGAAACACAAGGAGGTTTTGACCTGGGGAAAAGCCACAAGCTGAGGAATGCACATGGCCTCCAACAGCTAAAAAAGTGGAGGAAGCCGATTGCACCCGAAGTTTCCAGAAGGAACAAATCCTGAGGACTCAGACACTTCTGACTTCCTGAACTGTTACAGAATGTGTTTGTGGTATTTTAAGCCATTAGGCCTTTGATAATTTATTAACAACAATCAGAAATAATAGTGAAATGAAGACCTTAACTGGGAGGTTTGAAGGCTAACTGTGGAACAGGAGAGTAGGACTGCAGGAGTGAGAAGGTGAAGCGGAGCTCCTGGAAAGCATCTGTGGCTGGGGAAGGTTTTCCAGCTTCCTTTCATGGTGGTGGTGGTGGTGGTGGAGGAGGAGGAGGAAAAAGAGAAGGAGGAGGAAGTGGAGGAAGAGGAGCCAGAAGATGAGCAGCACATTGGCACTGTGGTGAAGATGCAGTGGAGGAAAATTCCATACTGAGGACTTTTTTTATGCAAGGGCTAAGCAAGAAAGAAGGAAAAGTTACAGTCCCATTCAGAAAGTAAAGGAAGCAGAGGCACAAGCTCAGCCTGAATGCTGTGCATAGGAGCTGGTTCACAGAGAGCCTTACATACTCGCTGGGAGATCAGCCTTCTTAACTGGTAGAAGAGGGCATATTTTGAGCCATGTTATACTAGTAAGACGTCAGCAGATAGAGTTTCACAAAGTGCTATGGCCCCTAGCTCTGTGCAACTATATAAATTGAAACAACTCAAAGTCCCTAGTGTTAATGGTTCAGTTCCCCAGTTATATCAGCCACATGCTAAGTACTCCATAGCCTGCTATGGCCAGAAGCTATCACATAGGGAAGCCCCAATTCCCAGCACTGCGGGGCTGGTGAAGCAGAGGGAGCGGGTGGCAGGTGGAGTATGGACTTTGAGTGGAGAAGGGAGACTGAAGGAGGACATTTGGAAGGTGCTTTTCAGAAACTGATGGCCATGTAGTGTAAGATGGTGGTGTTGGGCATGGATATAAGTAGGTAACTGGGAATCAGAGTAGGTGGGCAGCATGGATTTTGTGTCCAGATTCCAGGAAATTTCAGTCATACTTTGATCCTTTTTGAAGGCATTGTGTACAGTGGTTTGGTGAAGTTCTCTGTGTGGGAATGATCCCTTCATCTAGAGGGATACCCAGATGTGAAGTCTCTGACATATGAGCATTCAATAGCGGTACGTCTCATGCACTTGGAAAATCTCCAGTGTGGAATAGCCTGGTAGGAGAAGGTAGATGACCCAGGTAGGGGTCGCACTAGAATAAGGAACACCCACCAACCAGCTGCAAAGCCTTCCTTCAGAGCACAGACAGCTCAGAACACCTTCCACTCTGCAGGATAGGCCCTTGCTTGAGAGCTCCATCATGGCATGAAGGTCACAGGGAAAGGGACAGAGAGAAAGTCATATGCAGAAAATGAACAATTCTGTTCCCACCATGACGGCGGGGTGCCCAAATGGAACTATTTTGTAGTCAGAGTGCCAAGAAGGACCACACTAGGAGAGGGAGTTTGGGGGCACAGGGGGAAGAGCGTGCCATCCGTGTAGAGAAGATAATTGAATCCGTGGGAGGTCGACTGGGGCTCATTGCACAGAGACCCACACAACGGCGCAAGCCTCGCTCAGAGACAATACAGCCCTTCGAAGAGAACCGCGCAGGGGAGTACATTGCTATATTAAGGGCATGGCATACTCTAAGTGAGATATACTGTGATGTCTCCTTTTCCCTGCTACAGGCTGGAAATGGCCATAAAAGAAATGAAGTATATTTGCCTTGTTAACACAGTTTGTATTACATATTCATAAACCATTTTGTGAAACTGCAAGGGAAAGATTCAATTGTCTTGGAAGCTGATAATGGCCAAACAGCCATACAGAAGGCAGGAAGCATGTTATGGAATTAGCTGCACAATGAATGAAATGCAACGCCTATAATAAACCCATTCAGATATAAATTATGGCAGAGTAGATGCAATGTTTGTTAAGCAATAAAGCTTGCCACCCTACACGGGAAATTGAATGAGATTTATCACAAAATATGGAGGAGACTGCACTAAGAATCTGGCTTCCCAAACTGGCCTTAATCAAAACCATCTAGGGAGCAGGCTTCCAGGAACAGGAAACCAGAAGAAAATGATAGCAGCGAGTCCAAAGGGCATGTTGACATTGTGACCCTGAATACCCTGGCTCTCAAGAAATTCCACAGAGGCCATTTGCATTTTTGCAAAGATTTGTTTTGATTTTTTTCCCTGGAGAATTACCAAAATGTCTTGAGCTCTGGGAATACAAAATTTGACCAATAATTGGTCTCCTGGTTGCTTAGGGCAATAATTCAATTCAAGGACAGGGAATCTATCCAAATGACACTGGTCTTTGGTCTCCCCTAGAGATGGCTGCGGTTGGCCCCCAGCAAGGCCAGTGGCTCTCAGACTGCACTGGTGGGCATCTTGCTGGGACCTTGAAAGATCTTTCTTTTCTCAGGAGACCTCCATGAATCTTGTACTCACGTCACTCAGTGAGTACGGTGGCACATCCTTTGCTGTCTCCTACAGCTGGGAGCTTCAATTTATCTCAGACTCCACTTTTTGGAAAAAATAAAATGAAAGCAAATAAAATAAAATAAGAATTAACTCAGCATGATGCAGACTTTTTGTATTGTTACTTGAAAATAACTGCAAATATTTTATGGCTTTACCAGTTAAAGTCAATGTTTTTAGTATATGGAGGACAATGAAAAATACCTTAGGAATGTATTATAGTCCCAGAGTTGGATTAAGTGTGTTCAGAAGCCAAAAGGAATTTTCTTCCTGCTAATAACATTACCTTACAATCTAATGAAGTAATCTCCCTGAAGCTAAGTTTATGGAATAAGCTGATTTCCCATTTGCTGTTAAAAATAAAACAAACCAATATCCTCCTTGGTCAACTCACCACTCAGCCCATGTAGCATTAAACCGTGCTTCTGTTAGCAAATTTATATGACTTAAGGGATAAATTATGAGGTTTTAGAAATGCAGATGGTTATCAGCCTTCAGCGAAGTAACCAGAGAACTTGAATTTGGCAATAAACTTCAACAACACTTCTGAAGAAGCTTTTTCAAGCATATATTTGGGTGTTATTGCTGCTCAATTCAGCAACATTCACTGGTGTAGCTGTGTATTTCATCCTTGATGCATTGGTATTGTGTATGCAGGGTATTGTGTTTGTTCTGGGGAACACAATACCCTGCACACACAGCATAAAGGAGGGGAGGCTTACTTCGGCTCAGGATTTCAGAGGTCCCAGTCCATGGCTGGATCAAAACCAGGAGCATCGTGGTGGAAGAGAGAGGTTCAGCTCATGGTGGCCAGCAACTGGGATGAAAGCAAATAAAATAAAATAAGAATTAACCCAGCATGCCCCTCACTCTGCACAGAGAAGGAGCAGAGGGAGAGGTCCACCCTCAAAGGCATCAACCAAGAGACACAATAACTCCACCTGGGCCACGCCTCCCAAAGCTGCACTTATCAATGGATTAGTTCCCTACCCAGTGCAAAACCCCATGTTCTGACCATTCAACCAAGAATTTCTTAATTCAGCCAAGTTGAGAGTTAAGAATAAACTGTGATATTTGATATCTTCTCATTTACTTCTCATAACAATCTTTGTAGAGCAAAAATCATTATTGCCATCTGACAGATTAAGGAATCAGAAGAACACATGTATTGTTTTTTAAAATCATCTCAGGTATAAGATGTAGACAGTGGAACTGAAAGTGGTGGACAGAGAGAGATTTATTTGTCCTACATAATAAATGAGTTTGGCATTGAGCTATTGGAATAGGTGATGGAGTATAGTTCCCCTTCTCCTTCCTCATCACTGTCCTGTATTCTTCCTGGAATGTACAAAGGTGAAGAGGGAGAGGATGAAGACCTTGGGTTGCAGTGCATGTCCTTTTATTCCTCCCAAACCAAAGCTTCCCAAAGCCCACACTGCAGACTTTTCTCATTTGTCTCACTGATCAGATCTTGTTCTTGGCCACTAGGAGTTGGGAGCTGGCCAGCAGGAGGATGTGGTGTTTGTGGGGGTCACATCACCTAAGCGGAAGTGCTGATCATACTTGGGAGTATTCAAATATTTGCACAGGTTTGTTTCTTTTCCTGGTTAGCTGGAGAGCAGAGACTCACAGGCACAGTTTTTAAGACTGTTGTTTTTTTCACTCCACAGAGCCATCTGGAATATAATAGCAATCAAAATTATGGCTCTCAATTATACCTTTGTTAAAACAAAGAAATGTCAGAAGCTGAGTACTTCTATGTACAAGTTTAATATAAATCTGAATTTTCCCAATTGGATCCTTCTAGATAATAGCAATTACACCAAACTTGACAAGGAATGGACAAACCCACATACCAAAGGTTTCTGAGTCCTGGTTTATGAATCTGAATTAGTTTAATCAATAAGGATAATTTAGCGTAATTTCTGAACCATTTGGCTTTTATGGCAAGACTCAGTAAGACAGTCATTAAGTCTAGGTTTTAGAGCCTTCTAAGCACTAGAGCCTCTACTTTCAATTGAAAATGCTGATGTGTATTATATTCCTCTCTGAAATGAGTATTCTATGGTCCTTACACTAATGTGCAGTATAACTTTGCTGGCCGGTGCAATAGTGACAGCCTCACTAGAGGATGGGCATTTTCTCTCACCTGGAAAAGGATTAAAATTTGAGCTGAGAGTTTCAGAGTCCAAGAAAAAGAAAATACATGATTTTTTCTCAAAAGCCTCTTTCATCTTAATGAACTTCTGTCTTGACTATGGATAGAGCCAGCTGGGTATGAATGCCATTCAGTGTCAAAGATTCATTGTGGCTGTATTCTATAGCTTGGGTCTTTCATGCCACATGTGTATACAAGGGAAGAAGTAAGGGGAGCTGAAAAGAAATGACATGCTATGGGTTGCACTTGCCCCTAAGGCAGCACTTGCTTCTGAGATAATGTTAAGAGAAATGGAGGAAGCAAATTTATGTTCAGGACTCATCCCAAAGCACAAGGACTCTGTTTCATTAGCATTGGAAATACAACTTGCCTGGCAAGTGGAAGGGCCTGAGTTTGATCCCCATTTGTGCAAAAAACAAAAACAAACACAAACACAAAATTGGAAATACATCCCAAAGTTCCAGTTATCTATTGCTGTAGAGTCAGCCATCCTAGAATTTGGTGTTTCAAACCAACAGCCATGCTTCTGCAATCTCAGCTGCAACTATCTGGCTGCAGCTTGCTTTTGTTTCAGGTAACATTGTTGTCATGTTGCTCCTTCATCTGGGCAGTTCGGTGGGGGATGAAAATGGTAGAAAGTGGCCTACTTCTCTGTCTATAGATGGCCTCTCAGCAGACTAGTTTCATGTACCTCAAAAATTAATAATAGCTCAGTGGACTAAAGTGTCTGCTTAGGCAGAGTGCAGTGGCTGGGGTTCATTCCTGATGTGCCATGCCTCCCTGCCCCTGATGGCAATTTAAACAGGCATGGTGGCATGCACCTGTACCCCAGTGCTTGGGAGGCTGAAAACAGGAGAATCACTACAAGTCCAATCTATGCAGTGAGACCCGGTAGACCCTATACTAAATATACAAAAAAGAAATTGATAACAGAAACTTCCAGAACTCTTGGACACTATTTTCCAGAACACACATGTCACTCTGCCACATCACATTCATTGCACACAGCAAGACACAAACTGGTGCTGAGTTCAAGGATGAGGAAACACAATCCAACTCTTCCTGTAAACTATAGCATAGAGATGGGATTTGGGGTGATATTTACACAGAACTTCTGTACATTTTCTCTCTCCACCCTCAAGTATTTATCCATGTCTTATAGAAACCACCTTTGCAGTGGTGGGAATCTGTACATTCAGCACGTAGAGCACATCAATACAGAGTTTCAGAGTAAGTGAAGGAGTTGGGTTTCTGGATTGTCAAATCTTGGGCATTTTCTCATACCATGGATTGTTTTATGGAGCAGATCCATCTAAACCTTGTAAGGCTGTGTTTGGCACATGGGTGTGGCTTAATAACCTCAATTCTCCCTTTGACTCCTCTTTCCTGTGAGCTTACAAGGGTGAGACACTGCCCTTTCTCTGTAGTCCTGTAAAGATAGAAAGCTAGGTACTCCACAAATGTGTAATAATAGAACTAGCTTTATTGTCTTTTCTAGTTATATCCATCTGAAAGCCAATACTCATTTTCAACAGGTACCAAGTTGAGCCCATGTACCATGCATGCTAGAGATGTAGTCTTGATGTATCAGCTCTTGGCCTGGAAGGAGGATAAAATGTGTCACTGGGATCAAGGAGCAAGGACAAAGGCTTGGGTGGGAATGAGTATAGTGTATTCAGGAAAACTCGAAGCCCTGTGTGTCGGGACCTCATCAAGCGAAGGACTGGAAGGGCTGGGAAGGACCGAATGATGTGGGATCTTTAGCGCCATTTACCCAGGGGATGATGTAGTTCACGAAGGTGGTTAGATGTAAAAGTTAAAAGTAGTTTTCTTCTCCTTGACTTTAATTCTTGGAGAAGAATAATGATGATGGTGTTGATGATTTGCTGACAGCTACCCCATATATCCATTAACATAGAAGGTGAGAAATCCTGTTTGTCTGAGCATACCCAGTGGTGGTCTGTTGGTAGGAAGGGGTCCTCTTCTATCAACACGGGGGGATATATCAGTTTCCTGGAGAAAGATCCAGGTTGTCCGGATTCTTTCTGCAGAAGGAATGACATGGTGACAATGTACAACAATGCTACCCATTTATTTCTGTTTGACCATGTGCTAGGCACTGTCAAGTGCTTTATGAACACCCTCGCATTCTGTTCTCACAGCAACCCTAAAGATTGCTACCATTGGCCTCTTGATGTTACCAAAGTGAGGCATTCAGGGATTCCAGTCCAATGCCCAGCATTCCTCTTTCCAGTAGGTATCAAAATTCCCCTCATCTGCACCTCCTCCCAAGAAGCTGCCCCAGACAGTGCAGAGAGATGGGGGATGAGACTTGACTATCAGTCACAAGATGTTCTCCAGAACTTGCGGAAATCACAGGGTAGGAGAGCGGCAGTGGCTTTCCAACAATACTCCTAATGAGCAATTTAGCAAGGAGTGGTGCACATGTGGGGGGCGGGGTCCACAGCGCTGTCTGCCTGCAGCACATTTGTAGCATTTGTTGGGTGTCCACATGCAACTTGAGATTTCCAGAGTGTCACCAGTGGACGTGAATGAATGATACTTCTCCAATTTTATAGATCTGGGGCTGAGGCCAGTTCAGCATTGGCCTTGGGTCACACAGCAAGACAATGAGCACCTGCTGGGCCCAAATGGGAATACCAAACTCCATGCCCTTCTAGAGAACTAGTAAGGGAATTGCACGTCAGGAAAGATCTGCTGAGTCACACACACACTCCTTCAATAACTTCTTCCGTGTCTGAACAAACAGAAATGTCTAAGAGGTCGCTGGCAGGCTAATAGAGAAGGCTCAGGAGGTAGGTAGGTTGTATCTGCAGCCCTCAGAAACCTGCCTGTGGTTTACACTTGGTCATCCTCTGTACTGCAGCTCAACGTGCCTTGAGCAACCCAGTGGTGGAGCAGGGTGTAGGCTCTCCTGGAGGCCACATGGGTTCAATCCCCAGCTCTGTGACTCCTCACCTATAATGTGACATCAGTATTTCATAAGAACACATAAAGTATAGCACTATTATGCAACTAAAATGATAATGTTAAATAAATGATTTTTGGGTGGTAAAATTATCCAGCTTTGGGGTGCTTGTTTAAAATACATCTTCTTGGTCTCCCTTCTTGTGTGAAATTCTGCTTCAGTAGCTTTGGGGTCCAGGCCCTTGTGTTGGTGTGACCAATATTCCAAGTGGTGGTTTTCATCAGGATAATCTAGGAAATGAGGTTAATAATACACGGGAAGCAATGATTCCCCACTTAGGTTGTGCACTAAAGTCACTTGGATGATGCTGATGTCTGAGCTGCACTCAGGAGATTCTGTTGCAGTAGGTTGGGGTACAGAGTGTGATGCCTAAGACCCTCTATGTGTTTGAAATACAGGGCCTAGAATAAAATAAGGGACCATAAATTTATCATTATCATTGCCACCACCATCATGTTCCTTGTCCCACAAGGAGATAAAAATTAAGATAGTCTACTCATGTTTTAGAAATATAACATCCATTCCCATTGTCATGACCTCCAGACTCTCAGAGTCTCCTAAATTGAAACGATTTTATCTTTCTTCTTTTTGATAATATGCTAACATGAGCAAAAACAAGATATTGTTTTCTTTTTCTTACATGCTCCCACCAAAGATCTGCTCTATGCATTCTCCATACACTAGGTGTTGTGTAATTATTTATCTGTTAAACAAGGTTGATCCATTTGTAGTGGAATAAGAAGAAAGAATTATGACAGGTAATAGTGAGGAGAGAGAAGATTTCAGATTGCTGGAGCTAGCACTCGCAGAATGGCTCCAATTAGCATCCAGTGGGGATGAGCATGGGCATTTCAGGTGGGAAGAATGGTGAAAGTGTGTAGGTTCAGAAGAGGTACTGACCAGAAGGTACAGAGAAAAAGAAACACAGATGAGGGTGGCATGTTGGACGTGGGAAATATCCTGAGGAGTGCTATGCCAAGGGAGTGTGTGGAAAAGGATGTGAGAGTTAGTTGTACAAGTTCCAGCACACGGGTGAAGAGCCTGAGGCACGTTCTGATGATGTGCCATGGCTGAGCGCAATTTAAACTCCAAGATGCTGCCCCTCTCTGTTTCCTGCTATCTTGGCCAGGAGAGGAGCAGTGGAGGCATTTGTAAGCAGGTAGACTGCAGCCTCAGCCACGATGTGCAGAAAAATCATCCTGGCCGTGGTGAGGTGGGGTAATTATAGGAGATCAAAATAGACACCAAGAGAAAGTTTTGTGCCGTCCATCAATTCTCCTTCCTACACAGGGGGAGGACCATGTGTGCTTCCCAAGACAAGTGATACCAGGCCTGAGGACAGCGCCCAAAGACCAGAAGAGCATGCCTGGCTGTCTAGTACTTAGACAAAGCCAGACCAGGAATTTGCATTAGATGTTCTGGAAGCCAAGACACAGAAGGGCACATGAAATCACAGGGTTATAAAAGGAGGACAGAACAGTCACTCAAGGAATGCTCAGCTATAGCTATTACTCCCATCAGAAAGCAAAAGTCCCCCTGTGGTATGAAAGCTGAGAAGCCCTTGCAGAATCCCAAATCTCCATGGCAAGAACTGCAGGGTTCCTGGTCTTCCTTTCTGAATCATTAACAAAGGTAAGCTCACCAGTGTGCTATGCTCCACCCTAACCCGAAGTACCCACTTTCAGAGTGAAACACTTAGAGTTGCTGTTCTAAAGTATTTGCTTATATTATATGCCATATATTATATACTATTATACCATTGTATATTATCACATTTAAATACATAATAATTTTAATTATAAAACTATTTTTGCTTCCTAAGAGTGAGAGTTGTCTCTTTAAAAGTCAGCTGAATGATTGGTTTCTATTATATCTCACTTTGTTTCTAGTGAGAGAAATACGAGGCCAGGCTTTTAAATATGTATATTGTAACATCTTATTTACTTTAAGCATTTATAATGGGGAGTCAATAGCCACTGTGGTATATTGATAGGAATCTTGCTAATGATACATTAAACAGGAAGGTGACATCTCAGTCTTGCTCCTTTGAAGGTTTTATTTTGCTTTAAAGATCCTTTGCACCTGGTTTGTACAGAATTGTGGGTTCTCGTGTCTAAAGCCTCCTAAAGTTTATCCAGCCATAAATCATTTTCTCCCCCGTTTCCCACCAGTTCCCAGATACAAGAAGTTGTAAACACAGCTCCTTACCCTTCAGATGTCACTACCACCACTGCAGCACAGAATGACATCAGAGGCGCAAAAAGCAATGAAAAGTGGTAAGTGACTAGCAAGTACCTGTTGCTCTTTTTCAGGAACATTGCATGTCACCTGTTGGAAAAAGAGCACTCCTATTGGCATGCAGTCACCTTCCAGCCTAAGAGCAAGGGGAGAAGAGGTTCTTAAAAGCCAAACTATAAATCCAGGGTTACATGACTAACATCAGAGTAAAATACCATCTCAAATTAAACTTCAATATTCCAGTTTTTCCATGATAGTACATTTCTCTTGAAATTACAGGAGAAGCAGTTTTAGGTTCCAGGTCCAATGATGTCTACACACTATCCTGTCTCACCCAATGATTGAATGAAGCTCTAAAGCTCAATTTAATGCTCAGAACAACTGTGAGTGGCTCTGGAAGCCAATGGTAACCAGTGGTTGGGGATAAAGAGCAGAATTCTCAGTTCCTTTGAATCTATGGTGAATATACCACCTTTTTTTCTTCCTTTATCTCATGACTCAACTCAGGGAGCTCAAAACACAAATTGAACATCATTGAATACTGATAGTGTCAGGAGAAGTCCATCAACTTGGGCCTAAGGGGCAGCGAAGAGTCCCCAGTGCTCTGAGACAGTGGGGACATCACTAGTCTTTACAATTAGACATTGTCAAATTGTAGAATGCTTGCTCTGTGAAAGACACTTCTGAAGGGATGAAAAGATAAGCTACAGGAGAAAACACTAACCACCATAATAATACCAGCCCCATGTCTGGAACACACAAATCAATTCCAAGATAGGATGAAAGCAAATAAAAAATAAAAATATACAAAAACTTGAACAGATATTTCATCAAGGGGAATGTACAAAACACACCTTAGCGCATGAAGAGGTGGTCAATCATTAGCATTAGGGAAATGAAACTAAAACTGGAATAAGACACTGGTGTGTTCTTTTAGAGGAGCATAAATGGATGGTGACAAGTGATGGTGAGAATGTGGAGCATCTGGGACTTATGCACTTTGTTCATAAGAACCCAAAATAACACAACCATTCTGAGAAATATTGGATTGTTTCTCATGAAGCCCAAGACATGCTTATCTTATGATCTAGTGATCATCTTTCTGCATGTTTGCCCTAAAGAAATGAAAACCAATGTTCACAAAACGTCATACATAAAGATTTGTAAAGGCTGCACCCATAGTTACTAGAAATGAGAAACAAAGCAAATATCCTTCCACGGATGGATGAAGAGGCAGCATGTGGGTTGTCCATCCACTGGAATAGCCGCTGTAGGAGAAAGGAACAAACTGTTGATTCACACGACTTGGGAGAATTTAAAAGACATTGCACAGAGGAAAAAGCAAACAAAACAGTCTCAAATGTTAAATAATGTGGCATCAAAAAAAAGGAAAAAGAAGAAACTAACAATGACAGACAATAAGCCAATGATTTCCAAGTGTTAAAGGTGGAGTTGGGTGGCCATGAAAGAGGAGCACCAGCTTGGATTCTCCTGTTGCCACCTCCACAGTGCTGGAGTTACACGCATCGCGTCTGGCTTCTTTTTCAGCTTGAATTCTCCTGTTGCAGCCTTCACAGCATTGGAGTTACAGGTGTATGCCATCGTGTCCGATTCCAGAGCCAGCACGTAATGTAGTGCAGGGATCGAACCCATGTCCTTGTGCTTGCCAGACAAGCACTTAGACCTCTGAGCGATTTCCTCATCCATGTATTTATTCTTCTAATGTAAGAGAAAAATGTACAACTGGGAGTTCTATTCCCACAAAAGCTTAACTTTTAAATTAAAAAAACAAGCAGACAAGGGGAAGTACCCCAAGCATTTAAGTATGTTGAAAGGAGTCACTGAAGGTTGGGGACAGTGCTGTTGCTATGACACCAGCATTGCACTTGTCATTTTCTATGGTGGTGCTGTGCTCAGTTACACTTCAACTCTGACAGGGTTAGGCACGTTACTGGCTTTGTAAGACCTTTTCCTTCTTTTTAAGCCTTCCCATCTAAAGTCACCCACATCAATCATGGACTGTCACAAAATCCATCTCAGGCCAGGTGTCAGGTGCAGACACATAGAAGAGTCATGCTCGTGGTAGAAGCAAGTCACTCCCTTTCTGCCTGCTGGTCTGTCACACATTCTCCGTGCTTCTGGGTTCCCTCTGCTGCCTTTTGACTTGCGTCTTCCACTAGATGCACTGAGTTACCAAATTTTCAACTTTGACCTTTAGCTTCATTCCTGAGATTTAGATCATCACTCTGATTTTCACATGACATCATTCCAGACCAAACTGATAATGACACCTCTGTTTGTCACCCTGGTAACACTCCTATGGATCAACTAAGCATCCCCTGGTCACATCATTTGCTAATAGAAAATGAAGTCTTAGGCACTGTCATACTTTGTTCCTATCTTACAAATCTACTTTCTGTGCTTTTCTCTCAGGTCAGTGATAGATGGTATCTCTGTTGCCACTAACTCAACCATATTTTAATCACATTAGTGAGTCCAACTGGCAAGTGGCAAATAACAGATTAGTAGTTTGAATAGGAAAGCTGAGATGGTTATCTCATCTGCAGTGGGTGTAATGGCTTAGGAATCCGAACTGGATCCAATTGATTATCTGGGATCCGATCCATGGTGTAGAAACTGACCTAGGGCAGTTGGGACTTCTGGTGAACACCACAATTTCTTCTTGTTTTTAAGCATCATATTTTCTCAAGACCACAAAGGTACCTTCATGATCATTTATTACTATTTGTGTCCTGATTACCAGGAATCTTCTTTGATGAGCCCTATCAGATAACAACCATCATCACATCCACAGATATGATGCTAACACATTATGGATTTAAATCCACTTTGACCCCAGTTCCTATGATATTCATTATCTTGCTTTTAACAATAAAACAGTCATAAGAGACCACTTTTATGGATGGATCTATAAGAAATAAGCTTCTTTTACACATTAATCCCCACAAAATGTTATACCTTCCTGCATGATCCATCATGTATTTCCTAGCACGAGGATAAGGATTTCAAATAGTGGATGGCAAGTTTTGTTAAATGAATAAAAGATCTTAAAAGTGAATGACAGCTACTGGGCATATACCTACCATGTAGGTTAAGGATATGAGAAATTTGAACATTGTTTTTTCTTTGAAAAGGCAGGATAAGTTAGCAGTACCAGCCCACTGCCTGCATACCAGCCCAGCCCCCTGGCTTCCAGTGTCTGCCTAAACTTCTTCAAACAGCCTTTGCTGCTACCCAGAAGCAGGAGGAAGCTCTCTGAGGTGGGAGATCACAGCTGCCACTCTTCAGATATGTTCTGCACTCAGATCTCATTGGGAAGGCAGAAAACTTTGGATCAAATGCATGTAAGGTGTCAGGAAATGTGGTGGGCCTTCTCTGGATGGGTGTTGAAAAAGAATTCCACAGCAATTCTATAAAATTGGAGATTGTATACCAGTTTCCTAGGAGGGAAAACTAAAGTTTAGAGTCAGGGTTACCATGGGCCTAACACTGACTTTGATCTACTGAGAACCCCTGGTAAACTGGTAAAGAAGACCCAAGCAGAGTTTCAATCTTGGTCTCTGATCTGGAGAACATTTCTGCAGTGAGCAACTTAACATAACTATATATGATGACCCTGTTCAAGCAAATCAAGAAACTTATCCGAGGTCATGGATTGTAAACTAAGGTTTCTCTGACTGAATTTTATTACTGTTTAGGAAACTACCTGCTAGCTGATTAGTAAAATAATAATATTCAGTGGTGTGGATCTTTGAGAGTTTTAAAGACAAATGTATTTCTCCAAATTCAGCTTCAATTTTATTAAACTGAGAACCTCTTTAGTTTTGCATTTTGTGGTTAACTTTAAGTTCAGTACAGTCTATCTCCCATTCTCCTCTCATCTTTCAACTCCAAGAGACAAATTACACAATACCCTTGCTCTGTATCATAAAAAGAGTCCTGGAATATTGTCAGTGGAATCAGTAAAAGCCACAGCAGCATGAAAAGCATTCAAAGACACTGATTTTCTTTCAGTAGCTCAAATAACCAACACCTTCCAGAAATATCTGCAGCTTTGTTTGATGCAGACTTATCACTTATCACTTAATAAAGCTTTATTTCCCCCAAGTTGTGGTGTTTAAAATTCACATGCTATTCACATGCTATTAGCTAATGTTGCAATTTATTTCTATTTAAGACATTATAAAGGGAAAATAGAAGAATTGCTTGATGGGAGTGATTCAGAATGATATTAAGTGTTAATGGAAGTACAATAAACTAATGATGAGCTGGATTTCCTGGCCCAGGTTAGAGGGAAAATCTCCCAAATCCTGCCCTGCTTCTCCTTGATTTCTAGCATCACGTCCCCTCTGAACATCCCTCCACTTCTACATCACTTAGGTTTGGGTTCACAATGCATTCCTTGTGCTTTCAAGAGTTGTGGGTAAGAGATGTGTAGCCAGGTGTCACAGTGTGTCTGTTAAATTAATAAATAGACAAGTGTCCATTGTAGGCATGCAGACCTCCTGCTGTAAGACAAACCTGAGGAAGATACATCCAGCAAAATTATGGACGTGTGTGCATCAGAAGTCCAGGAGTACAGTGTTCATGGCTGCAAATATTTCCATAGCCTGAGTATGAAGACTGCTGGAGAACCCACCCCCAGCAGCAAGGGCTCTGAGGGCATGCATACACTTGGTGTTGAAGGGGTCTAGCTTCCTTCCTTCAGCTGGTTCTAGTTTTGCTGATTCTAAACCTATGGCTACGACCCCTTCCTGGTCCCTGTATTCCTTGAAGGTGCAGCCACACACATGGCTTGTGACAATGAAATGTCAGCTTTTCTTTCTCAGGCCTGAATCCAGTGGTTGAGCTGCTGGGACCAACTCTGGCAGTGTACAAAGAAGGGCAGACCTGAGTTTTCCACTCCAGGCCTCCAGAAATACAAAGAAGAGGACACTTTACCTCTCATTCTGGGTCTCCTGTAGTTGGTAAAATTGTGCAAGAGAAGCTCTTGGCATAAGGGCTCTGTTTGATTTCATGTTGGTTGCTGCTTTTACTAGGGTTTAAGCCAGAGGGATGTTCAGGTGAAAAGTATCCCACTTCCTGAAATTTGCTCAAAAGTTGAAATGAGAATTTATCTCTGTCCCACCCTTCATAATTCCCCAATGTTTCTAGGACACACACTTTAATAAGTCATTTCAAGGTCAACATTTTTTTTTCCTGCTTCTTCTAAGTTATAGATGGGCAAACACTATGGGTCAAATATGGCTGCCTCAACCTGTTTTTGTAAATAAAGTTTTATTAGAACCCACTGTGCATATTGAAGCTGTATGGCTGCTTTTACATCTAATAGCAGTGGAGTTGCTGCAGATGGTCTTAAGAAATCTACTGTTTTTGTGTTTTCTAGAAAGGGTTGCTATCTTGTTTTCATCTTCCAGGTCTCTCCTATAGAGGATTGCTCCAGCATGGCTGGGTCAGAGGTTTCTTTTCTACTGTGAGCTCTCCCTTGTGTGGTTCATGAGTGACTGATTCAAACACTTATTCTCTAAAATCTCAGATCAAAGCCCCTTTCCAAGTAGAAGCTTGGTTTTTAAACCTGCACAGTGGAAAGGGTATCCCCTTTTAACCTCCAGAAGTGGCTCCTGCACTTTTTAAATGGCAAGTCACATTTCCTTGCAGCTGTTCAAAGATCTGTTACCTATGATGGGTTGAGAGAAACAAGAGAAGTCTGGATCAAAAATGTCTGGGAGAGAAGGACACTTTCTGTGTCTGTTTGAATAAGATTATATCATATCAGGCTGGGGAGATAATTAAGCAGTCTAAGTGCTATGTGGTACATGCAAGGACCCAGGTTTGATCCCTGGTACTGCATGCCATGCCAGCCCCACCCTGGGCCCACCAAACCAGCTACTGAGACTGGGCATGGTGGTGCACATCTTCAATCCCAGCACTGGGAAGGCTGAAACAGGAGGGTCACTACGAGTTTGAGCTGCATAACAAGGCACTATAACAAACACATTTTTTAAAAAAGAAAAGATTTAAAAAAAAGAATCTCTGGGCACTCAGTGGGTCTGAGATACATGTTCAGTGTGTTGCAGTACCAGCTAGGGGCATGTTTTTACCCATCTTCACCTGCTTTCTTCACTTGGACCAAATCAGGAAGACTAAACAGTTTTACTAACAACCACAGTGACAAACCATTTTGGTTTGCCTAACTGCCTAGGGAGACTGGCCAAGGCAGCTAAACCTTCCGGTTTGCCTAGGATTGAAGGGCTTCCTGGGGCCTAGAAATTCATTGTCAAAACCAACACAAAAGTAAGAGGACTCGAGTGGTGATCTCCTTAAGTACAACCTTCCCCTAGGCAGCAGCCAGTGAGCTAGAGTTCTTAGCCCAAACACCTCCACGAACACATGGAGTCCTTGGAGGACTTATCTCTTGGCAGCTCTCCTTATCTTATTTCAAGCCACAATAACTGAAGACCTCAAAAGCCAATTATGAGGAAAAGGGCCTCTCTCTCTTCCACCCCCTATGCCCTAACTCATTTCCTCTCTTTACTTGTTTTCCTTCATAATTGGAACCAAAAGCAAGCTAATCATTGTGTTGCAGATGCAAAAGGATATGAGAAAGCAAATGCAGGGCAATCTCTGGATTGATGGGGGCATCCAACAGGATTTCATAAGCAGGAGGCTCCAGCTAAGTTGTGAACAATGATGCAGAGGAAGCAGGGCCTCCACTGTAGGAAGCAGCTCAGTGTGGAGAGTGAGAAGGTCACCTCTGCCTGGTGTGGGTTATGGGGCTGGGCTGGTCATGTGTTTTGTGATAGGCCCATGTGATGTTCCTTTCTGACTTGTTTCCCAGGAGGAGACTGCAAAATTCTTGAGTTTTGGGTGTCAACTGCATATCTCTGAATTTGAAATAATGAGACCTACCTCACACAGCTGGCTCAAGGTGAAATAAAGAAATACTGGAAAATGGATCAGATGACATGAAATTAGGAGTCTTGTGGAAGACATCCTATTACAACTACTAGAATATGGAAGGAGCGTGTTTCTTACACAAAGTTAGGTAAATTAATGCTACTTGGGTTAAAAGTCCCCAGAATTAGTTGAATTAGGATGATTTATTTTTATTTTTGGTGGAACCGGGGATTGAACTCAGACCGTGCTTGCCAGGCAAGCACTTGTTCTACTGAGCCACCTCCCTGGCCCATAGGATGATTTTAAACACACTGAGTTTTAGTATTTTTTTTTCCTGGGCTGTATAGGTGACCTTGATATTTTGGCAGGACATAAGATTGCCTCCAAAGGACCATCCTTTCACAGGAAGTGGCAGCAAAGTTGAGCAGAGACTTGGCAATGTGAAAACTAACCAGTAGGAAATCTGAACCAGCTCCTCTCCCAGCCCACAAGACCTCCTTCCACAAGGGGCCAGAGTTGGCCTGATGAGGTCACATTGGGCAGAGGAAGGATTTGGGAGGAACACAGAACTGGACTGAGTGAATTTGGAAGTCTTGTGCTCCTTATCCACCCTCTTTCCCTTTGGGTGCCCTTGGGATGAGATCCTCTCTTGCCCTTTGGTTTCCTTGGGGAAAGATCATTGTTCCAGTGAGTCTTGGGTGACGTCTGTGTTGCTGTCCCACTTGACTCAGCCTGCAGAAGCCAATTATTTTCTCATTAGATCCTTGAGAAGAAATGTTAATGCTAATCTGCCCACAGGAGGTTGAGCAGTGCAACTGTGTGGAAGACAAGATGGCTCATCTCAAGTTCCAGCAGCTTCACTGTGGGCAGCTGGATATTACAAACATATCACACTCTTTTCGACGCAATAACCAGAACCTGGAAGTTCTCTCTGAAGTCATAATGAGACAGCAGTGAAACCAGCATGATGGCTTCCATCATTCTTTAGCATGCACCCTCATCCTTTTTTGGAAGTAGCTAGGGACTTGTCTGCAGGGTCAAGAACATGTGTGTTTAGATGTAGCCTAAAGGGAAAACGGTAGCTTTCTCCTGGGCCCTGGATGAGGAAGTTATTTTGGGTCAGAGACAACAGAGTCTGGGAATGAGACAGTATGACTCAGCGGGGGACACCCATTAACTCATGTGAAAGTCTTTGCTTAAATATCTCAAATCTCTGGTGGATGCAGGGCTGCCTTCAGGGTGGTGTGTGTGACCCAGGCTTAGTGTTCTGTGTTTCCATCTTGAAGTTCTAAGTTGTCTAACTGTGGGGGTCCCACAATTTTGTTTTGACCTATACCCCACATACTAGGTAGCTAGCCTTACATGGGAAGAGGGACATTCATTCCTTTCCAAGTTGGTATTTCTGGATGATTTCTTCATAAAGGCAACCAACCAACATGTGGATAGGGAAAGATTAGCATTAACATCTCTGCATCTCCTTCAATATTTCTTTATGCACCGAACTCTCTCTAAACATCTGTTGTGAATTAGACATTTTGTTAAGCACTGAAAAGATAAGACTCCCCCACTTAGAGACACGTGGCTCTGTCCTTTGTACCAGATGTATGAATTTTAACTTATTTAATTGGTTTGAGCCTCCCTTTCTAGGTCCATCCATACAATGGGGAGACTGGGGGCTGATTCACACATGCCTTCTTGAAAGGTGTAGGTAAGAATCTGGACAGAAAGTATGTAGGTTGTGGTTTAACATCTTGCAAATGCCTGTGGCCCATATTCTCCTACTTTCTTCTTTATTAGTATATAATGATGTGCGGAAGCTTCTTTATAAAATGCAGTGGGAATTTCCAATGCTACCTGGGGAACAGGAGATTGTGCGGGGTAGGGGTAGGCAAGTGTGTTGGCTTGGAACTGGATCCTGAAGACTGAGGAGGTGTTAGCCAGTTGTGTGTTATGTATATAAATACTCAAGGTAGCTTTCCAATGTTTAAGAGCATTTCTCCACAGTGAGCTAACTATGGCTCCAGATCACCAGACACTGGAAGTGCAGGGATGTTTCCCTAGCAGCAATCAGAAAAACCTAAAACTGCATGATGTCCTCTAGCTACGGTGGTAGGTGAAGAGTGCTGGGGATCAACAAATCCACCAGTTACTTCCCCTGAATCTAGGTCATAACCTTGACCACCACACAGTTTAGAACAGTCTACACATGCTCTGCTCTTCAGGATGAGACCAGATGTGGGCTGGGGCCTTTGACTTTATAGCTTTCATTAGCATGTGGTGGTTCCTGCATACTCGGCCTGGAGAAATGTATATGGGAAGAGTGTATTAAAGAAGGCAGTGCCAGGGACCCTGTGGTGCTGGGAGGTTTCATGTGGCCCCTTAGCCCACTGACTCAGGCTCCAAGACAACTGTTCATCTCTTGGATTTTAGTGAAAATGCACTCAGGCTCTATCTGAGGAGTGAATTGGTGCTCATTGGCTTTCTAGTTTGTATTTTGTTTTACTGTAGTCTCATGAGAAAATCTGTGAGAGCCACAGGCTTTGCTGGAGTGGGAAGAAAGAGGTAAAATATGTAAAGCCAATGCAATAAGCAAGACGCTTGGAGGGAATCAGATGCTGAGCTCGGAAGAGCAGGTCTCCATGAATAGTGCTGGTGGCTTTACCTTTTGTTCCTCCTTTTCCTTCTCTTCCTTCTTTATTTCCATTCTTCCAGATGTACTGGGTACTTCTAAGTGCCTGCTATGGCTTTGCAAGTGTTAGCAAGGGCTAGGCTGAGCTACAGCTCCAAGATTCCCCTTCCTTGAATGTTTATGGATTGGATGGGCCACAGGGGAGACCCTCAGGCTACGTGGAGGGTGACAGGCAAGCCCCAGCTGCTCACGCACATCCTCCAGTCTGCCTGCCAACTCCCTGTGTCGGCATGGGGCAGCATCTGGGCTGCTGCTGCTTTATTTCCTCCAATTTCCCTTCAGCCTCTTCAGTTCCTGAGCCAGGAATTTATTTAGCGTTCAGACATGGAGCCTAGATTCTGCAGTAGTTTTTGTCTCCAAGGTCACAAACAGTAATCATGACCCAGGTTTTAGTCCACCCACATGGTGATCTAGCTTGTCCTGGGAGCTTCTAACTGCTTTTAATCTCCTGCCCTTCCACCCATCTTCCTTTCTAGTACACCCATCCTGTGGACTTCAAGCTTTAACATTCAATCTGGAGATAGCAGCACTGTAGCACTTAACCAGCTCTCACAGTTGTGTAAGGCCAGTTCCCTGTAGCAAACCCTTCAGTATGTGTGTATATTTAATTCTCTCTCTCTCTCTCTTTCCTGTCTCCTCCATCTATACCTTCCACCCTATGATCCTCCTTCTATGATTGAAATCTGACTGGCAATGCCAGATTACAACCTACCCACAAGGGAAACTCCAGTGGGTGAAAATGAAAAATGTCTTCATCTTGTGAAACAGTCTTATGGGAAGCAAAATCAAGGAGAGAAGCAATAAAAAAGATAAGCTATTAAATAGGATAACATCATATTACTATAACTTAGTGAGATGATTGATCTTTATTATCAAATTGATTGGGTTGAGAGGCTGGTAAAGCACCCTTCTGGGTGTGCCTGGGTGGGTCATGGAATGTGCCCTTGGGGGTCTATATCCAGTTGTTGGTCCGTTTCTCTTGGTGCTTTTCCTCTGAGCTTTGCTTCCTGGCCACAACAGAGGAGTTGTGTTCCACTGTACCCTTTTCCATGAGGATCCTGCCTTAGCCCCAACTGACTATGGACTGAAAACTCCAAAACCAGTAGCTCAGTAGAATAAGCACTTGCCTGGCAAATGCAAGGTCCTGAGTTCAACCTCTGGTACCACACAAAAAAAAAAATCAAAAACAAAAACAAACAAACAACAAAAACAAACAAACAAACAAAACTCTCTTCCTTATAGATGTATATGGGGTGCCAACTCTTTTGCTCTCTTAATGGGAAAGCTGACAAATGCAGGTATAAATACCTGAATAAGGTGTGAAGATTATCATGTAGCCCTGGATGTTTATAGAGCTAAGTGAGTGTGTTTCACATAAGACTGTCATGAGGGTCTCTATGATGTAACAGTGTTTGAACTGACCTTTAAAAAATAAGGAGGAATCAAGCATGCCATGGTCTGGTGAGAGACTTTCTACACACAGATGACAGCTAGAGCAGGAGCCTGGAGGACAGGTTGAGCCTCCTGGTGGATGGGAGGGTGAAAAATAACAGCTCTGCTATTGATTAATAGTTATGGTGCTGCATTCTGTACTTGTATGTATTGATTCATTTAGTCTTTCAATGATCTGTGCCTGCTATAATCCATTTTACAGTGTAGGAAACTGAGGCACAGAGACATCAACTATCCTAGCCAGGATCATAAAACCTGTGCATGTGAAGTCAGCATGTGAAGCTATATGCTCCTTTTGGAGCCCTGGCCCCATCCATTCTGCAATATTGCCCTTTTTCTTGTAGCACTTGCCCTGCCTACTATGTTTGTTGGCAAGTTTCACAAATGATCACAGTCCTGTGTCACAAGACTTAGGACTGTTACTGTGCCTCACAAGAAACCAGAGACTTCAGGGTCTCATGTAGACTCTGGGGTGGGAATCTGTGCTTTTCTACTAAAAGTTAACTCTCTAAGTTACAGTGATGTCATCATGTCACAGTTCATTGGTGACAATCTAAAGTTGTATTCCCAGCCCAGCTCACTTTTGCTGAGCCTTGAGGTTCATTCAGAGTCAAGACCTGCCTCCAAATCACCTGATCCTTTCTTTGGGTATGACCTGGGAGGTCGCTACCATGGTCTCCTTTGGCCATGACATTGAGCGCCCTATTCAAGGACAGGAACCCCATAACTCTTCCTTACACATCGCTGCAGTGAATGAGTGGATGTTGGATGCAGCCCATGAGTGAAGATCCAGCCCTGAAATTCAGCATTCAGGGAAAAAGAAAGCTGCTTTTGCAGCTCATCTTCACATCTGTGGGTTCTTTAAGATGGCAGCTCATGTCCCAGCCCTTGCCCCTCACACCAGGCAACAAGAGTGACTGTTGTGGTGTACACTAGATTTTCATTGGGGATTGTGAAAGTCACATTCCCTAATGAGAGGCAAAGCGGAGACTAGATCCTCTGTGATCCAGAAAGCCAGCCCAGTCAGTTACATCCTTGTAAAAGACTCTGATAAATAAATAAGCAAGCCATCCATCCAGCTTGTCTGCCCCTCTATAGTGAGATGAAACAGCTTGCAGACTCAGTCTGCTGGTCAGCTTTGCTGTCTGTGGCCTTACAACATTTGAAACAGGAATTTTTGTTGAATGTTTTTCTGCAAGGGCCAGGCAGTGAAATACTTGAGCTTGGGCTGAATGTTTCATGCTGGTGGGTAAAAATACTTTGGGGGAATATATATATACATACTGAGGTCTCATCTTTAACACTCCATGGTCTTTGACAAAAACCTCAGGGAATTCTATAGAGTGCGTGTTGTCAGTATTTTAATCAGCTTCAGCTGTCAAAACTCTTGTAGCCCGCCTCTTCTATTTAAAATATGTCTTCTAGGCATAAAATAATTAAAGGTGCAGGCCCATACGGTAGGCTCAGAGCCACTGCAATGTGACAAAACCCTATGGATAAAAGGTATTATTTCAGGAGGTTTTAAATATAAATTTTGTTTTGTCAGAAGGCTGCAGGGCACACATTTTCTATACTGTCAGGCTTGATAGTAACAATATTTATATTTCAAATAAAAGATTAAATTGCAGTCTTAACATGTTTCTGGTTTTTGTCAATTTTTTTTTACTAGTTTATCATAGTGCTGTATCTCAGTATGTCATCAGACTTTTGGGAGGCTGACAATACTTTTATTTTATTGAAATATTATGTCTTTTACTGTCAATCTCAGGGTGGAAATAATGGAAGCAGACATCTCAGTCACTTGGGTTTGGTTGTTTTACAAACAAATGTCTTGCTTTGCACCTTGTTGAAGGTTTTGTAAAAGAAATGCAAAATGAAGAAACCAAGCCAAAAAATAAACACTGCAGAGTGTTATGTTCAGCATCGTGTTTGATCCAGCTTTGAGCTTCTCCTGCAGAAATGCACATGTACTTTGTCATCTTTGTGCAGGGAGACACACAGGGCCCAGACCTCTTTTTGCAGGGGCTGTAAGGCTGCTTTGTGAGAACCTTAGACAGCTACTGAGTCATCATTGTCTCCAAGGAGGAGGCTTCCAAGTTGATGAGTTCCAGGGATTCTGAGCCCACTCAGTGTCAGCCCTTCAATATCAACTTGGGGGCAACTTGAAACTGCTGGTCTGCTGTACCTGCTGGGGTATATCCTAACTGGCTGCAGGGTGTAGGCTAGCCCAGTTTGAAAAAGAGGGAGATTGCAGGCCCTCTGATGGCATCTTCACTTTCCTTCTCCTTCTTGCTTGGCATGTTGCTCTGCTATGAAGAGTCCACAGACTCATCAGAAAGAACTCTGTTCTCTAACTCCCAGGTCTCTGTGTGAGGCCTTTCCCAGCCTCTTCCCAGAGAAGGGAAGAGCCTCTTCTCTGAAATGCAAAGTCATCCACAGGCAAGAGTGAGTCTCTCCTTGCCCTGGCAGACACTATTAGTAGATCTTATTCTACCAGAGGGTTCCTTAGAATTCCTTCCAACAAGACTCCCTAGATAGCCCTGGACAACCAACCAGAGGCCACAATCCCCCTTAGCTTTGCCAGATCTTTCTGCAGGACAGGGGCAGTATTTATCTTAAGGATACTGTAGTGCATTGCCCCAAATAAATCAATAAATCAGTTCAACTATACCTTAATTAACCAAGTCTTTTCTTACCTCCCACCCTCCTCTGTTCCTTCCTGTCTACTTCATTTCCTTCTCTCCTTCTCCTTCTCTCTCACTCATGCTCTCTCTCTCTAGATGCTAAATCACTGAACCCAGGGCCTTTGTACTGATCTGCCTCTCCAAACTTTTCTAATTTTAATTTTGAGTCAAAACCTAAGTGGTGAGATCTGGGCTTAAGCTTGCAATCTTCCTGCTCTAGCCTCTCAGAATGCTGGGATTACAAGGCTTATGCCACTACACCTGGCTCATAAAGTACTTTCCTATGTTGGTGTATTGTGGTTGACTCCAATGTGCTAGAGGGAAAACTGATACTTGAAGGAATTAAGTAACTGATCCAAAGACTCAGTCTCCAAGTGACACAGACTGGGCTTCCCATCTTGACATCCATATCAAGAGGCTTTGGTCACCTTTGTGTTAAAGAAAGGAAAGGAAAAATGAAAAGAGCAACTACTTTAAACAGATATGAAAAGCTAGCTGGGAACTGGACTGGTCTTTACCTGCCAGTTGTGTTGCTCATTCTTTCTAAAATTAGGACGCATCCCTAAAAAGCCATAGCTTTAGTTAATTTTCCTGAAGAGATGGTTAAAGTCTTTATTAGGAGAAAAATAAATAAGTACCTTTGTCATATCCTTTCTGTCTTATCAACAATCGAAGTATTTTGCTAATAGAAAGTTGGTATCCCCCACATTTATAATGGCATCATTTCAGAATGACACTGTCATTTTAAAAATAGCAGCCACCTTAAGGTGTGACAGAACTTAACATTCATGCAGAATTTCTCAGGAGCCAGGGGCTTTGCTCTCAGTTTACCTTGCTTTATTGAATTTGTCCTGCATGGCCAACCTTAGATACCTTAACTCTTCTTGGAAAGAAAGACTGGAATAGCCATGGGGCTTGCCCATATCTTGTCCAGATAGATGCAGAATAGAGGTAAAAAGCACAATTCCAAGAATTAAACTAAATCTTTTCACTATGTTGCCTCATATTGTTAGTGGGTCTCAAGTTTTATAGAGAAACTGAGATGTAGAGAAGGAAGACAATCACTGAAGACAGTATGTTCAGGAACGTAATGGGAAGAGCTAGGGTAAGATAAAGACAGGTCTCAGACTGTGCTAAAAAAGGATATGGGATGGAGAAGATAGAGAAGTCAAGGCTGAGTGTGTATGGGAAAAAGGCAAGTACACTCACTGTGCTTGAGTGGAGGCTCACAGATCAAGTAGAAAGCACTGGCACACTTGGTAATGCTGCATGCCATTTCACCTTGTGCTCATACTGGCAGAACATCTGGGAAAGCAGGAGGTTATCTGAGATGATATTATATAAAGGCACTGATAAAGTTCTCTGTCACACTAACTAGTCCTGTAGAAAAATTCATGCCTTCAGGTTTGTGGGCACCCACATCCTTCTTCAAAAGTCATTTCATTATGAAAACTAATGCTGATTGTTGCTAAATACAGTACTTCCAAGAGGAACATGAAAGTCTTCAAGAGTATAATGTTCCTTCTTTATTGGAGTTTACTCTTTGTATTTGATCTCCAATATTCCCCTGCTACATTTAGCCCCCAAAGGGGCTGAAGGAAATCAGAGAGAGGAAGAAACTGATAAGAGAATGTGGTTTTTAGAGCTAGTTCCAATAACCTAGAATGTAACAGGGTAAATAATAAGTGGCCATATAGACAGAATTAAATAAAATAAATAAGACATAAAAAGTGTGCGGAAAACAAAAATGGGAGGGAGGGAAGCAAAACAACTGTTCTAGTTGCCACAGTGGGTCAAATAAAGCTATTTCATTGTTTCTCACTCCTCTGGCTTGACTAGGGCTCTGCTGGATGGCTCTTCTGCTGATATCACCTGGGGTCTTCCATTTGGTCCTAGTCAGATGGTGGCTGGAGAGACAGTGGCTAAGAAATCTCCCTTCATGTGTCTAGTGCCTCAATAAGGATGATTGGAAGCCTAGGCAGAGCTGGGCTCTGACATGGCTAGGCTTCACTCTGTAAAACTCTTCATATGGTTTCTCCACATGGTGTCTCCAGTAAGATTGCCCAACTTCTTCCATGGAAGTTTAGAGATCTTGAAGGCACAATAAGGAAAGCTATCCTTGCTGGACAGGAAGTCCTTGTTGAGACACTGTAGGTGAAAATGAAGTCAAGAGCAGCCCTATTCCACCTGGCAGGCCACTTCACCAGGGCCCTAAGACCTGTCTCCAGTCTGGGTTCCAACATCAACTCAAAGCAATCTCTTACCCTTGAATTAAAACCCCATTAACATAACTATCAGATCCTCTCCCATCCAGCCTTAATCTGCTCAGTCTCAGATTCTAAGCTCTCAGTACATGAAATTGCATGTCTCTAAAGCATCGTTTTCCTTAACTACCTCATTGACAGCTATCAATATGGTTTCTAAGGATCAGTGGGATTTCTAGTGTCAATTCCTACTTACAATGGAAAAAGACAGTTTTTATGACTCTTACTTCATCATGATGAAGTGAGAATGACCAATTTTATCCCCTGGGTTTTATAGGGTCATAGAAAGATGAGCATGCAAGAGACAATGGAATAAAAGGAAGAGAATTCTATAGCATGAATCATGGACAAAAGGCAGGTACACTAGTTCAAACCAATGATAAGCATAGGCTTAAGGATTTTGGCAGCATTTATGCATGCACACACACACACAAGTGTATACACAGAAACATAAGCTAATGTGATAAATATTTGGACTCAGATTTCTTGGAGAAAGATTTTATCTTCCATATCTAAAATATACTAAGAAAAAATTTCAGGATAGTAAAGAAATACTAAGCATAAAACATAAGATAAATGTTGGAATGACAAATAAATGACCATCACTTCTGACAGTTTGGGGATAGGATATCACACAAAGTTCTAGTGTGTTGTGGACATGGATAATGACCATGGCATTTACTGGTATCCAGGTGTCACTTGTGGGACTGAGCTACAGCTATTTCCTTGAAATCCACCCTGTAGTCCCATATGGAATCTTGACCTATAGGGTGCAAGAGAAGTCCATTTTAGAGTGTGCTAATAGAAATATTTTGCTCTTGCACACAAAAGAGTAACTGAAAGACTACTGTTGTATACCTCTTTTTCTCCTGTGTTTTAGTTTTCAAAGGTCTGTTTGCTAAGTATAAAATTTAAAGAGGATAGATCTTTTTTTCTTTCAGTCCTTTAGTTAGTCTAGTTTCTTACACACTTGGTCCTTTCTAATGTGGAATAAGATGCTATCTAATTTTTTTCTTCCATAGCTAATATTTTTATGTATATGCTTTAACAATTTTTTTCTTTATAAGTTTTGGACAATTTCATTTTTGTGTATCATGGTATGATTTTATTTAAATTTCCTGTGCAAAAGCTTCATTTTTCTTGGAAATGTGGTATTGTAAGTTGAACTGAATTCAGAAATTTTAAATCTTTAAATATTTATTGCCTACTCCTTTCTACTTTGAGCATTTTAATTATATGAATATAAAAAAAGAAAGGAGCAGTTAATGCTTACAATTTTTGTTTTTACTCTGATTGTTTTCCTGTCTTGAATTTCTTATAACTTCTTATTGTTTTTCTTTAAACAAAACTTACACATTTATATCTGGTAATCTGAAAAACTAATTTGT
>PVKA01015407.1:0-50100 GCA_004027165.1 Ctenomys sociabilis | reverse complement strand
TTTTTTTTTTTTAATTTTTTTTTTTTTTTTCTTTTTGAGACAGGGTCTCACTATGCAGGTCAAGCTGGTCTTAAGCTCACTTTGTAGCTCAGGCTGATCTCGAACTCACAATAATCCTGCTGCCTCAGCCTCCCAAGTGCTGGGATTACAGGCTTGTGCCACCACGCCCGGCTTACAATTTTGTTTTTTTTTATTCTGGGAATTGAGCCCAGGCTTTCACACTGATCTACTCATTCTTAGCATTCTCTCTCTCTCTCTCTCTCTCCTGTTTCCTCCTGTCTGCCTCTGCCTCTGTCTCTCTGACTGTCTCTCTGTCTCTATTTCTCTGTCTGCCTCTGTCTCTGTCTCTCTCTTAAACAGGGTTTCAACAGATGACCAAAACCTAAACAGTTCTTGTTAGGTGACCAGGGTACGCCGCTTCAGGCTCCCAAGTAACTGGGGTCACGCGCATGGACTACTGTGCCCAGACTGCAGGCATTTTAAGTGATTTTCTTTCTGCCATTAAAAAAATACAAAATTCCACACAAATTTATCAAGACCATGTTTGTATTTTCAATAAAACAGGACCAATTATAACAAAAGAGTGAGTTTTTCTTGTTTTGAAATTTGTAAACTAGACTAGGGAATTCATAAAAATTAAAGTTGTATACAACTCTATAATTTAAAGAAGTTATCTTGTAATGAAATGTAAGTGAAATGATGAAGTAAAAAAAAGAAAGAAAGAAATGATGAAGTCATTGAATAAATATTGAATTTATACATGTGGAAAATGTTACTTCCAAACTACATACTTGTTTTTTTGGCTCTCATCACTACCCATTTATATTGAATTTTACAATTTCTCTCTTTATTTTTATTAGTACATGTTTGCAGTGCATGACTGCACTCACTGTAGCGGGCTGGGACATGGACATAAAACATTTCAGTCTCCCCCTCCCCCCCACCTCTTCCCCCTCTTATTTTGCCAGCATTGGATTCATTTATTTATTTTATAAGACCTTATAAACTTAATTATCACAGCAGATTGAAACTCAGATTAACAGGCCAAAGAACATGTAAAATATGTAAGACCGTCACACGAACTAAAGGTACACTTTTAGAAACACTGCCCACAGTAGATGACAATACCTTATAAAGAAATTATGTGCTATTTCAGCTTGGGCGTCTTGAGTTTCTTTACTTACCATTAAAGTCTCAAAGTGCATCTATTTTTTTTTTTTTTTTTTTTTTTTTTGCAGAATGGGGGATTGAATCAGGCCCTTGCACTTGCCAGGGAAGTGCATCTCCCAGCCCCCCAAATTTTACATTATTTTGTGGGAGACTAAACCCCAGATGTTCATACTGAGCTACATCCCTAGATTTGCCACACTCCTGCCTTGAGCTCCCACGGTGCTGTGATCACAGAAGTGCGTGACCACTGTTGCGATTTGTGTCTAGTTGTCCCCCCAAAGCCTCATGCAGTCCCAGGGGTGGGGGCGGCTGCTAGAGTTTGCAACTAATTTATGATCCACTGGGATTATGGGTGTGAGTGCTACAGCCAGCCTGGGGCAGAGAGCCTGAATGCAATGTCGGGGAGACAGACTTGCTCTCTGTTGCCATTGTTGCTGCTACTTCTCCCATTTGCTCCTTCGGTCTTTGCCACTGCTGGGAATGACTGCTCTGTGCCATGTGCCCTCTGCCTTGGAGCCAGCTGAGCATGGACTGAAACCTCCTCTAACTGTGAGCTAAATAAGTCTTTCCTTCCTTCACTTTGGGTGTTGGATATTTGTCCCAGAAATGAGAGAAAAGTAACAGACAACTACACATGGCTTGCCTTTCTTTCCTTTTCTTTTTCCTTCCTTCCCTCCCTCCCTCCCTCCTTCCTTCCTTCCTTCCTTCCTTCCTTCCTTCCTTCCTTCCTTCCTTCCTTCCTTCCTTCCTTCCTTCCTTGCTTGCTTGTGGCCAGCTCACCCTGCCCTGGGAATGAGGCTGGCAACACATGGTACCAGGGGATCCAACCACAGTTCCTACACTTTTCCTAAACTTGCCTAAGCAGGTGCTTTAGGCTGCTGAGCTATCTCCCCAGCCCGTGGCTAACACTTATTAACCATTTTAATTCTTCTTTTTAAAAAGTCTTTTATTTATATATTTGGTACAGGTTCTCCCTACACAGCTTGGGCTCAGTGATCCTCCTGTCTCAGCTTCTCCAAAGCTGAATTACAGGCATACACCACCACACCCACTTTTGGTGGCCCGCAGGCGTGTGTTATCAGGGATCGAACCGAGGTCCTTGTGCTTGGCAGGCAGATGCTTACACCACCTCAGCCCTAACCACTTTAATACTTTGTAAACAATAAAATATATATGTTGATCTATTTAAACATTTTTAACAATGCTCTTGTTTTTAATAGCTTTATTAAGATAAAGTTCAAATGCTACAAAATTTATCCCTTTAAAATGTTCAGTGCAAGGATTTATAATATAGTCAGATTTATGAGCAACCATTACCATGGTCAATTATTTTTAGAATGTTTTTTATGAAATCCAGAATTCCTTTAGTAATTAGCTGCCCACCTTCCCATTTCTCTAGGTTAAGCAACCAGTAATTAATACTTGTCTCTCTATTTCTTCATATTTCATATAAATACAATACATGTATTCTTTTGTGATACCTTTCATCTGGGCCAGGCATGGTGGTGAACACTTGTAATCCCAGCATTTGGGAGGCTGAGGCAGGAGGATTACTATGAGTTGGAGGCCAGCCTTGGACTTATAAAGTGAGCTCAAGGCCAGCCTAAACTGTATAATGAGACCCTGGCTCAAAAAGACAATAAATAATTAAATCATTTGTTTGTTTTTTATTATGTATTTGGTACCGGATCTTACTAAGCAGGTCAGAGTCATAGCGATCCTCCTATTTTCTGTCTTCCCAGTGCTGGGATTACAAGCCTGCACCATCACACCCAGACTCCATGGCCAGCTCAGCATGTGGCAGCGATGTTGAACCCTGGTCCCTGTGCTTGCCTAAGCAGGCATGTAGTGTGCCAAGCTATCTCACTGGCCATAAACCTCTCATTTAACATAATATGTTAAAGTATTTTTGTTTTATTATTATTTTCTCTCTCCCTCTCTCTGCCTGTCTCTCCCTCTCTCTCATATTTAGCACCAAGTCTCTGGGGTCTCACAGTGTAGATCGGACTGGTAGTGATCCTCCTATTTTCAGCCTCCCAAGCGCTGAGATTACAGGCCTGCGCCACCAGGCATCGA
The DNA here is from genome assembly GCA_004027165.1 of Ctenomys sociabilis. Lineage (NCBI taxonomy): Eukaryota > Metazoa > Chordata > Mammalia > Rodentia > Ctenomyidae > Ctenomys > Ctenomys sociabilis. The sequence goes on along the minus strand of PVKA01015407.1, from coordinate 46,854 downwards.
ACCCTGGCCGCTGTGCTCTGCCTATGCACATGCTTTAGTCTGCCAAGCTATGAGCTATCTGGCCAGCCCTTGTAGTTTTTATTATAAAGGTGTTTCATTTCCTTGGTTAGGTTAATTCCTCAGTTTTAAAATGTGGAAGCTATTATAGATGGGATTATTTTCTTAATTTCTTTCTTGATTGATTCATTGATAGTATACAGAGATATATATTTTTGTGCATTAACTTTGTATCATGCTGAATTTTATTTCTTCCAGGAGCCTTTGAGTGGAGTTTTTGAGTCTGCTATATAAAGGATCACACCATATGTGAATAAGGTTTTTTGAGCCAGGGTCTTCTGTGTAATTCAGGCTGGGCTTGAACTTGCTGTGATCCTCCTGCCTCAGCCTCTGGAGTGCTGGGATTAGAGGTGTGTGCCACCATGCCTGGCCTCTGGATGTTTAGTTGGAACTTTTATTTTCCTATTCATTATTACCCTTTTATTTATTTATTTTACCTTCTTATGCTATAGCTACTATTTTGAGTACTGTATTGAACAAGAGTAGAGGCAGTGGGCACTCTTGTCCTCTTTGTAATTTTAAAGAAAATGGTTTCAGTTTTGCCCCACTTAGTATGGTATTAGCATTGGGTTTGTCATGAATGGCTTTTATCAGTTCAAGGTAAATAAATCTTCTGTCCGTTTTTATTAGGGCTTTATCATGAATCAATGTTAGATTTTGTCGTGTGTTTTTTCCTTGCTTCTGTTTATATATTACATTTATTGATTTGACTTATTACTTTTTATTAGTGCATGTTTGCAAATTGGTTCCATTTACTGTGGGGAGTTGGTATATGTATTTAACACATCTTTTACTTTCCTTTCTTCTTCTCTGCCTCCCCTTTCAATTTACAAAATGATTTGCATAAGTTGAACCAGCCTCACATTGCTAGTATTCAGCCAACTTAGTCATGATCTTTTTATTATTTTTTTAAAGTTTAATTTAATTATTATTATTTTTTATTTTAGTGCAAAGTTTACAGGGTCTTACCACATAAATCAGGCTTGTAGTGATTCTCCTGTTTTCAGCCCCTGAAGTGCTGGGATTACAGGCACATGCTACCACCCAGTCTCATTTGCCATCTCAGCCCACCCCAGGGGCAGTGCTGGCACAGCTCACTGGGCTCTGCCTAAGCAGGTATTTTAGTTTGCTGAACTATCTGGCGGGCCCTAGGTCATGAGCTTTTTTAATGATTAACTACATTCAGTTTGCAAGCATGTTGAGGTATATCTATGTTCATTAAGGAAACTGGTTGGAAATGCTTATTTCACTGAGCCATCTCCCTGGCCCCAGTGTACTTTTTGTTGTTGAGTTCTGATCTGTTGAGTCCTTGCCTAGTTTCGGTGTTAAGGTCATGCTAGCTTGTAGGAATGAGTTTGGTTGCATGGCCCTCCCTTTCAATTCCCATTTCCTATAAGAGTTTGAGGAATGGTGGCATTAGAAAATCTGGTGAGGTTCTACAGTGAATACCCTGGATCCTGGATTTTTTTTTTTTTTTTTGAGGGTAAAACTTTATTGGAAAGAAAAGCTTCTGTCAGAGAGGGACAGAAGAGGGACCTGAGCAGGTTGCCCAGGAAGCTGTCTCTTCTAGGAACTTTTATAGTGTAAAAACCATGCGAGGCCAACTGGATTTTTTTGTACCGCTTTTGGTGGCCAACTCTGTGTACCCAGGGCCGGTATGGCATATGGTGTTGGGGACAGAACTCCGGTTCCTGTTCTTGCCTAAGCAGGTGGTTAGTTCACTGAGCTATCTCGCTGGCCCTTTTGTGGAGCTTTTATTGCTGCCTCTATCTCATTGCCTGGTTCTGGTCTATTCAGAGTTTTTATATCTTCTTGATTTAATTTTGGCAAATCATATGAATACAGGAATTTCTTCATTTATTCTTTCTTTTTTCTTCTCTTCTCTTTTTGTCTTGTCTTTTTGAGACAGGGTTGCACTACAAAGTTCAGGCCAAACTTGAACTCACTTTGTAGCCTGGCCTTCAACTCACAGCGATTCTCCTGCCTCAGCCTCCTGAGTGCTGGAATTATAGGGGTGAGCCCCCATGCCTGGCAACCATTCAGTCTTTTTTTTTTTCCCTTTCGCGGAAAAGGGGATTGAACTCAGGCCCTTGCCCTTGCCAGGGAAGCACTTATTCCATTGAGCCATCTCCCTGGCCCCCAATTTTTCTTTTGTGTGTCTTGCCACACAGTTCAGGCTAGCCTTGAGCTCACTTTGTAGACCAGGCTGGGCTTAAATTCTCAATGAGGGCTGGCCAAAAAGCTCAGCAGATTAAAATGCCTGCAAGCAGGTGCGGGTGCTTGGGGTTCAACCCCCGGCTTGCATGCCATGCCGGCTCCACTCCTGGGATGTGATGAGACTGCAATTGAGACAGAGTGGTGACGCGTGCCTCTAATTCCAGCACTTGAGAGGCTGAAGATGGGAGGAGCACTATGAGTCCAGTCTGTGTGGTGATATCCTGTAGATCCCGTATTAAATATATTAAAAAATGACAGAGATAATTATTAATTTACCACCGTCAGCTGCAAGAACTAGATTCATGGCTATATAACAAACTAAAACAGACCAAAAAATTATATAGTAGTAACTAGCCCTCAATAGGCCAATTTTACCCTTAAAGAAAAATTAAAAGGAGTCTGAGAAAAAGTAGAAGAATAAAGAAGAAAGAGAGATTAGAAGCAAGACTGAAGAACAGAGGATGATTCCACAAACTTTGGGAAACTGCTGAAGGAGAAAAGAGCAGGAATACATAAAAGGAACAAGAGAATAGCCACCACACACACACACACACACACACACACACACACACACAAACACACACACACCAACTAAAAACCACATTCACACTTAAAAAAGATCAAACAATGAAGAAAAACCCACCCCCACCCTCAAAAAGAAACAATTAAGAACAAGGAAAAAAGTGTCTCTGCTGTCACTGACAGACATCGTGTGGAGACAGAGTCCAGATACGTGTGGATTTATCCCAGCAAGCCAGCGGCACTGAGAGTGGTGTAGCAGATAATCGCAGTGAGCCTGCACCCATATTTCTCCTGAAGTTTAGGCTGGTTTCTGTCTGTGAATTTGGAATTAGATCTATTCAGCCTACAACAGACATGGTGTTTCCTTTGGGCTTGAACTCAGCTGGAACTATTAGATGAAGCCAGCTGAGTTCTGAGCTCAGCCTCTTTCCTAGATGGCTCCCAGCCAACTGCCTCCTCTGCGGGACAGCCAAATCTACTCCACGCTCCAGCCCAGGCCACCCAGTGTCCACATTTCTTCTTCGTCGTCTTCTTTTTTTTTTTTTTGTCTTTTTGAGACAGGGTCTCCCTATGCAGTTCAGGCTGGCCTTAAGCTCACTTTGTAACTCAGGCTGGTCTTGAACTCACAACCATCTTCCTGCCTCAGCCTCCTGAGTGCTGGGATTACAGGCCTGCACCACCATGCCCAGCCAGTGTCCACACTTCTGTGGCATTACTGCATCTCTCTGTGGTGGCCTCTGGGGTTGCCAGCCATCACTGTGTGTCTGAACCTCTCTTGTGGAGTCTTCACTCAAGAAAAAAGGTACCACCCACCTCCTCTTTTCACTCTCCTCATGGCCTTCAATTCTTTCTTCTGATCTTTCCTGTGTTCAATGGACCCATTTCTTCCTTCTCTTCCTTGCATTGCTATATTCCAGTTTGGACAGTGTTATGGTTTGTGTCTGTGTGTCCCCCAAAGCAGTCATGGGGTGGCTTTTGGAGTTTGTGACTGGTTACTGTGGGTGTGGATGCTGCACCTGCCCGGCAGCAGATACTTTGCATTACAGTGTAAGCAGGGGAGGGAGGTGTGCCAGCTGCTTGAGCTGCTGCTACTCCTTTTTTCTCTGCTCTTTGCTGCCGCCAGGAAAGGCCGCTCTCTGCCACGTGTCACTCTGTCTTGGAGCCAGCTGAGTAGGGACGGAAACCTCCATGAACTATGAGCTAAATAAACCTTTCTTTCCTTCATTTTTGGTGTTGGGTATTTGTTCCAGCAACAAGAGAAACCGAGACAGACAACGAATATTAGACTCTTTCTTTGCTGTTTACCATTCTGCCATCTTTCCGCAAGTCCTTCGTGGCCCTTTCCATTTTTTGGGAGGGCACAGCTGACTTCTATGTGGCTTTTCTGTTGTCACTGTAGGTCTTTCTGATGTGGCACCTGCTTGTTCACCTGTCAGCTTACCCGTGTGGTCCACAATTTTTTTGAATAGCTCCTTGGGAAGAAACAATTTGTTCCTTCTCTGCTACAGCACAGAAAACCCTGCAAAGTACAAAAGGTCTAAGGGTATTTTCAGTTCTGCTGGCGAGGTGTTATAATAAATACATTTTTAAGGATGGCTATAGCTCTATGGTTATGGCTACTTCTACATGTTTTATTTATATTTCATCATTTGTGTATTTATTTCATAACATCTTGTGGAATTTCCTTTGTTGAAACCAACTTCCAACATTCAGTGGCAGTGGTAGCATTCTGTCCTATAGGATTTACCCCTCCCAAGATCTTCACATTTTCAGATGCAGTTCTTACACTGGATTATTCTATTTAGCTGTGTGACCATTTTGTACCCTTTGATTAGTCAAATAAGTACTGACATTGCTGTCTTTGTCATCTAATCACCGAAGTTTTTCAGCCCTGTGTGTGTGTGCTGGTCAACACTTTCACTGTCACAGGGACTTTGGTTCGCACTGTACTGAATTGGGCTACTACTTTGGATCAAGATTCCCAAATGCTTAACTGGCATAGAGACAAACCTTAGGCAGTGAGCAACCACTCTTCAAAATGTCCTGCATCTTCTATATGACTTCCAGTGACATCTTCAACTTCATTGTAATTTGCATTTTCATCCCTCTGAACAACTCTGAAAAGCCAGGTGATGATGAAAGAACAGATACTGTACTCGTTTTGTGCACATACGGATTAGCAAGTTGTGTGTTCAAGTCTGTACTCAAATTTGCTGCCACAGATGATGTAGAAAAGGGGCCCTGATCCGACATGCTGGCCCCTAGTCTGCAGCCTGGTGCCTCCTTAGCCCTCTACCAGCCATTGTGTACATACTGTCTGAGCTTGTGATCCTTTTTTTTTGTATTTTTTAGGGAAGGGTGTACAGGGTGTTCAGGGTCTCACTACTAGATTGGACTCATAGCACTCTGCCTGCTTACAGCCTCCCAAGAGCCAGAATTACAGGTGTGTGCCGGGCAGGTTCTTAGGCCACTGAACTATCTCCCCAGCTCCATGCCAATCCAAATGCTGAAGCCAAACAGTTATCGTGATATTCAGACTCCTCACTATATCATGACATCCAACTCCTTTTGCTGTGCTAGCATCACTGTCCGGCTGGGCAAAACACTACCGTCTGAGTAGATTTTTTCCCTTTACTTTTTGAGATAGGAATTAAATAGCTGACACTTGACTTGAATTTGCGAGCTGCCTTCCCTGCAGCTGGGGTACAGGCATGCACCGTCACACTCAGCCATTTTGCTTCCACCTCCATCTTTTCTTTGTACTGTAGTTTGGACAGTTTCTTGGCATCTCTTCCAGTTCACTAATCTTTCTTCATAAATTCAAGCTCTTTGTTTACCTCATTTTGATTTTGTTGTTGCATACAGTTTTTAAATACATATTGGTAATTTTATTTTTTTTTTGGGGGGGGGACCGGGGATTGAACTCAGGCCTTTGCACTTGCCAGGGAAGCGCTTATTCTACTGAGCCATCTCCCTGGCCCCTCATATTGGTAATTGGTAATTTTTATGGTTTCTTTTCCCCCTTCCTCTTGGTACATGGACAGTGTCCTTGGCACTGTGGAGGTTGGTAGTGAACTTCTCAGAGCTCAAGCACTCCTCTCATTGCCCCCTCATGACTAGCTGTGTCTACAGTGACAGCCTATCATTTCTGGTTTCCATCCCTCTATTTTGTGCAGTACAGGGAATGGAATCTAGGGCTTTGCACACACCAGGTAAAACATTCTATGACTGAGCTACATGCCTTTTTGTTTTGTTTTGACACGGTCTCACCAAGTTGCCCAGGTGTGGTCTTGAACTTATACACAGGCCCCCATCCATTCATTTTTACCCAAAGCAAATTTAATCTGCATCAGTCTTAGTAGCTGGGATTACAGGTGTGCCCTTGTACCAAGTATGTGCATATTTTAAACCATAAATATATTTTATTATACACTTAATTTTTTTCTGTTAGTTCCATTATTTAGGGAGCGCTTATTCCACCAAGTCATCTCCCCAGCCCCTGTTGATTTCCGCTAGTTTGCTCTCTAGGCGTTTGACTTTATGTTGTCCATTCATTTTTTTAACTTAATTTTTTTTAAAGTTGAGAAGGCGGGGCTGGGGAGATGGCTCAGTAGATTAAGTGCTTCCCTGGCAAGAGCATGGGCCTGAGTTCAATCCCTGGTCCCGCAAAAATAAATAAATAAATAGTTGAGAAGGATTTTTTTTTCTGGCTCAGGCTGTCTTAAGGGGGGATCTGGTAAGTCATGAGGAGCTGGGGATCGAACTGTGGTCCCCTGTACCTGACTACAGTTGCATGAGCAGGCACTTAAACAACTGAGCCAACCCACAGGCCCCCATCCATTCATTTTTACCCTAAGCAAATTTAATCTGTATTTTGGTCACAGAACATAGCTTGTATGACCTGAATTTTAAATTTGAGACTTGTTTTATGGCTTGCAATATAGACTGTCTTGCTTACCTTTTCTTTGTTCATTTAAAAAAAGAAAAAGCTATGTACTTTATTACTTGGTGGTGTTCTAGAATATCAAGCGAGATAAGTTAACATTTTTGACTTAAGGGCTCAGTGTGTACGAATTTCTTCTATGTTACTGAATTCTTGGTCTATCAGTTAAGAGTCTTATTGACACAGTGGCAGAATTTTTTACTTGCATTACTATGACATTCTGATTTTGGTATTTTGAAGTCTTGTAATTAGGTGCATAGATGTTTAGGTATGCATTTGCTTGTTGAACTGGTCCTTCAATATTTGATATATTCTTAATTATTGATTTTTCTTTTTATGTATTTGGTAGAGGGTCTCACTACACAGCTCGGACCTATAATGATCCTCCTGTTTTCAGTGCACCAGGGAGACGGCCAGCATGGCATGTAGTACTGAGAACTGAACCCTGGTCCCTGTGCTTGCCTAAGCAGGCATTTAGTCTACTGAGCTATTTTGACAAGCCTATTGTTGATTTTACTTGTTTTGGTCTATTTTGTTCAACAATACCACAATCATTGTAACTCTTGAATATTGTTACCCTTTTCTGTCCTCTTAGCAAACTTTTGTCTAATTAAAATACTGGAGATCAGGGTTGGGGAGATGGCTCAGTGGAATAAGTGCTTCACTGGAAAGTGCAAGAGCCTCAGTTCAATCCCTAGTTCTGCCAAAGGAGGAAAAAAAAAAACAAAACCCTGGAGATGAGGCTCAGTGGAAAGCCCTTGAATGGATTTGATATCCACTACTGTAAAAAATAAAATGCATTTAATGTAAGTAGCATATACTAAAATCTTTCAGTTTAATCCATTCTCATTGCCTCTTTATTTTTATTGGTACATTATAGATATGCACAATATTTATCATAGGGAATTTGCTTTTAAAAATATGTATTTGAAAAAATATTTACTTGATACAGGGTCTTGCTACACAGTTGACTTGTAGTGATCTTCTTGTCTCTGCCTCCTCAGCACTGGGATTATAGCTGTGTAGCACCACACTTGATTTTGGTGGCCAGCGTGATGTGCCCAGGCTCTGGAGCAGGAATGTTATACTGTACTGGGGGTTGAATCCGGGCCCTTGAGTTTGCCAGGCAGGCGCTGAGACTGACAATCTATCTCCCCAGCCCTATCATAGTGAATTTGTACATGATATATTTTGCTTCTTTTTCCCCAACTTGCAGCTGTTCTTTCAGCCCCTATTCCTATCTTTATTTTTTTTTTGGCAGAACCAGGGATTGAACTCAGGCTCTTGCACTTGAAGGGAAGTGCTTATTCTACTAAGCCATCTCCCTGGACCCTCTCCTATCTTTATTAACAAAAGTTTTGTTTCTAATTTTGTTTGTGTGTGTGTGTGTGTGCTTTCTTGCTTCATCCTGTTTTTTTTTTTTTTTTTTTTTTTTTTCAGAACTAGGAATTGAACTCAGGCCCTTGCACTTGCCAGGGCAGCGCTTATTCCACTGAGCCATCTCCCCAGCCCCCCTGTTCCCACTTTCATTGGAACATTTTTCCCCATTTCTCAATATTTATCATATATTCAGGTCCTTATTTGTCTAGTTTCTCTACATAAGAGAAACTGCAATATTTACACAGGCACATTTGAATGATTTGCCTTAGGTCTCTAGTCTCACGTTGTATCCTTGTATTTAGAAATGTCACAAGCTTAGCTTTTATTATGGCAGTGGTTCTCCATTGTATAGAAGAAATAAATCTTTACCACTCATTGAAGGGTATTTGGGCTGTACCCAAGATTTAGCTCCTACAAACCATGCCGCTATAAACATGGTGTGCATGTACCAACTGTAGTATGATGTTTAATTCTTTCAGGAAGATACCAAGAATACCTGGGGAAATGGGAACTTTTTTCTGTGTTTTTTTGAGGAATTTTCACACTAATTTCCACAGTGGTTGTACTCCCATCAACAGTGGAGAAGTCTTTCCTCACAGTCCCACCACTATTTATTACTGGTTTGTTTCTTGAAAATAGCCATTCTTACTGGAAATGGAATCTCAACATTTTGACTCCCTCCAGGGTGTAGTTTTTCATATATTAATTTCTTGTTTCTCCTTTTGAGAAGTATCTGTTCATTATAGGTACCCATTTTGGATTGGATTATTAAATGTAGGGGATTTGATTTAAGTTCTTTATATATGCTAGATAGTCCTTTAAGGAACAGCTGGCAAATTTTTTTTTCTCACACTGTAGGTTGTTCCTTCATTCTATTGGTGGTTTCTCTTTCTGTACAAAACTTTAGTATGAGATCTCGGTTGTTTATTCTTTGTGCTATTTCCTGTGTGATGAGGTTTTGTTCATTAAATCTTTGACTACACCAATGCCTTCAAGAGTTGTATTTTTTTCTTGCAAAGATTTAATTTTGTGTTTAATATTTAGATCCATTTCAATTTTAAATTAGTTCATAGTGACAGATCTGAGCATAGCTTTAATCTTTGGTATGTGAAAAGCCAGTGTTTTCAGTACCATTTATTAAATAGGCTATCTTCTTCCAGTGAAGGTGTTTGGGTTAAGGAAAAGGTGCCTGAAGAAAGTGTTTGGAGTTGCCTCTGAATTTTACAGCTGGATCCAGTGATCCCCAGGTCTGGTTTTTGTTTTCTGCTAGAACCACACCGTTTTTATCAAGTAGCTTTATAGCATAATTTCAAGCTAGGGATTGTGATGCTCCCTGCCTTTTCTTTGTTGCACAAAACTGCTTTTGCTGTTTGAGGTCTCTTGTGATTCCAAATGAATTTTAGGACTGTTGTTATGGTTGTCCCCCCAAAGCCTCATGCAGTCTTTAGGGTGGCTTCTGGAGTTTTGTGATTGATTACTGTGGGTGTGAAAGCTGCCCCTGCCCTGGGGCAGGTGATTTGCATTACAATGTAAGGTAGGAACAGAAGTTAGTTGCTTGAACTGCTACTACTCTCCTTTGTGCTCTTCCTCTTTGCTGCTGCCATGAAAGGTTAGTCTACACCAATGTGCCTATCTGCCTTGGAGCTAGCTGAGTATGGACTGAAACCTCTAGTAACTGAGTTAAATAAACCTTTCCTTCCTTCATTTTGGGTGTCGAGTATTTGTCCCAGCAAAGAAAGAAGAGTAACTAAGACCGACTTTGGTACCAGGAGTGGTGTCATTGCTGACTAAACCTGACCATGTGGATTACAAGGTTTTGGGAATGGCTTATGGGAAGAGATAAGAAAGGTTTGGAAATGTTGACTACTTGTGAAGGGCTGAAACAGCTTCAGCTGTACTGTGTAGGAGGTTCTGCTCAGAGTTCAGAAGACCTAGAAGGCTGATAAAGCCAGCCTATAAAGACTAGGCTGGGGAGGTTTCTGCTGGGAAGAGGGACTGCATTGGTTGTTGGACTCCGGACCATTTGTGTTGTGACTTGGCAGAGCTGTCTGCATTTTGCTCATGTCCAGAGACTTTGCCTAAGAATGGTGGACTGATCAAACTGGCAAAAGATATTGCAAAACAGTCAAATATTGGAGCAGGCTGCAGCTGAAGCAGTTGAAGCAGGAAGAACCTTGTCACGAAACCCAGGAGGAGATACAGTAGGGGCTTGGGGGACAACTATACACAAACCATAAAAATTGTTTTCTGTAATTTCTGTGAGATATGGTATTTGCATTTTGATTCGGACTTCACTGAATCTGTATAAAAATTTTAGAAGTATGGCCATTTTCACTGTATTAGTTTTTCTTACCCAAGAACAAGTGTATCTTTTATTTTCTGATATGATCTTTGATACTTTTTTCTTTTTCTTTTGGTGGGACAGGGGATTGAACTCAGGACCTTGTGTTTGCCAGACAAGCACTTATTCTGCTGAGCCACCTCCCTGGCCCCCTTTTTTCTTAGTACTGTGGTTTTCAATCAGATAGATTCCAAGTTTTTTTTTTTAAATTTTTATGTATTTGGTACAGGGTCTCGCTATGCAGCTTGGATTCATAATGATCCTCCTGTTACAGCCTCCCCAGCACTGGGATTATAGGCGTGTACCACCACGGTCTGTTTCAGTGGCTGGCTCAGTGGGCCCAGCATGGCATGTGGTACTGAGGACTGAACCCAAGTCATTGCACTTGCCAGGGAGGTGGTAAACCACTGAGTTATCTCCCCAACCCTTTTTTTTGGATGTTGTGAAATATGTTGGTTCCCTTTATCTCAACATTTTTGTGTATAGGAAAAAGGGATTGATTTTTTAGTATGACATTGCATTCAGCTCTGCTACTGCATTTGGTTATTAAATCTAAATCTCCTGGTGGTTTTAGGGATCTTCCGTGCAGAGTGTTATGTCATCTGCAAAAATACAATGTCTTCATATTGCCTATCCTTATCCCTTTTCTTTTTCTTACCTAACTGCTCTGGCTAATGTTTCCAGAACTATACTGAGTAAGAACGGTGACAACAGACATTTTTTTTTTAAGGGGGTTTATGGGAAATTGAACTCATGACATTGAGCTTGCCAGGCAGACACTGTACCACTGAGCTAAATACCTGGCCTGACATCCTTCTTTTCTTCCTGAGTCTAGAGTGAGTCAGTTTGTCCACTTAGAATGTTGGCTGTTGGTTTGTCATACATTGTTTTTACCAGATTGAGATAGATTTCTATGCCAATTTTCTGTAAGGTTTATTTTTAAATGAGTGGATGTGAAACTTGTCAAGTACCTTTTCTGCATCTATAAATGATCATTTTTTTTGTCCTTTGCTCTGTTAATATGGTATATTAACAATTATGGACCAATCTCATTGATAAACATAGATGCAAAAATCTTCAATAAAATACTTAAGATTACACACTATGACAAAGTAGGGTTTATCCTAGGAATAGACATGGTTCAACATATATATAAATCCAATGAACTTTTCACACCTTCCTTTTCCCTTCTTGTGGAAAGTGGCATAGTAGTAGTTACATATATGCAAAAGTGATTCTAAGAACATATCCAACAAGTATTTCATAACGTTGCCCAGCCTGTTAGGAACACAGCAGTGAACAATGTACAGAGATTTTGTGACCATCTAGCCTGCAAAACAGGATCTTTTCAATATCTGACGAAAACTTGCATTAGCAAGGGTCTTATGCAGACTACTGGTTGTTTGTCGCAAAGCTGCCTTGCTATAAAGATAGTTTTCTTATCCCATGTTGCTTCCATTCACTGATTTATGTTCTGTTTTAATTGCTCCTTTTCCCAGTATTTTCTCTGTTTCCAAGTTATCGCTACCTACTTCCTAAGCTAAAGGATTTCCTTATAAATTTTTTTTTAATCTATGTATCTACAATGAAAACAGTAGTCATTGCTTTTTTTTTGTAGCCTGCCTTTCCCTGCCTTCCCCTTCCTGGAATAGGAGTAACCATCTTTCACTACAGGCCTGGGGCTTGAATCCAAGATTGAGATACATCCCCAGCTCTTATTTTAAAGACAGGGTCTAAAAAAATAAACTCAAAACTCACTTGGTATGAAGGCACAGGCTTGTAATCCCAGCACTTGGGAGGCTGAGGCAGGAGGATCAAAGCCAATCATCCGAGTTCAAGGTCAGCTGAACTACTACTATAACACTGGCAGAGTCTTGGTTAAGTTTATAACTTACCCAGAATGGGCAAATTTGTGATCATCCTGCCTCAGTCTTCTGAGTGCTAGGATTAGTTATGTACCACAATACCCAACTCAATTTTTTCATGTTTCATTAGTGCTCTTCCAGATCCTGAAGTTTATTTATCTTCTACTTCATGGGTCATATACATCGAGAAACACTATTTTCCTTCATCAACCACCCACAGATACCCATAGATGAAGGATATCAACTAATTAGCAGGCAGCCTCTTTTTGCCAGACTGTAATAAATTTTATTGTGCTAAACTGGAGGGACATTCACAAGGAATAAAATCAGCCCAACTGGCATTTCTTCTCTAGCAAGGGGCACATGACTACGTTTAACAGGGTATCAGGGGAGGTAACTAAAAAAATCAAAACATTTATCACCTTTTAAGTTTCTATTTGAATTAAATTCTTCTCCCTTTCCTTTGGTTTTGGAACTCATTTATTTTCAGACGGGGCCTTGAACCATGTACCCTAGGCTAGGCTCAAACTTGTGATCCTCCTGACCCAGCTTATACAATGTATTAAACTCTTTGAGGTCATTAAGAAGGGTATAGTACCTTGTCTTTTTTACTGACTGAGCTTTGGCTTGTCACATACAAATAAATATTTTCTAACTAAAACAAGAGGCACTCCAAGTCATGGTGGAAGCTGAGGGAGCAGGATCAAAAATTTAAAGGCAGCCAAGGGAAGTTTGCAAGACCTTGTCTCAAAATACAAAACAGAATGGCAGCTATACCTTGCCTGTGCAAGGCTCTGGCTTTAAACCCCTCCCCCCAATGAACCCTATGTCTTCCTTATGTTGTTTAACTAGCTATGTTAAATACCATTCCATAACCCCTTGCTGATACTTAGTAATTTGCACCTTAGCAAAAGAATTTTGACATACCTTCTGCCAAATGTAAATAGTGATCAGTAAAGATATGTTAATACAAAATATTAATAACCAAACCAGAAACGTCCTACAGTTTTCAGAACTATCATTTACATAGTTCTCATGTTCTCCATTTTTCACATATATCATCTTTTGATCCCAATCCTGCAGCTCAGATAATTGCCAGATAATGTCAGAAAAATCTTACCTATCTACATCTGACATTAATGCTTTATCAAGTTGGGCTTTCTGTCCAGTCATATAAACTGAATGGAGCTTAGCCTTCTTTTTCACAGCGCTGGGCTCTGCCCTGGATCAGTATGTGGGGAGCCTATGGCATGTGTGCTGCAGATGCCTAGTTATCAGAGAGCCAGCTCCTTCCTCAGCCTTCTAAACCTAGTTTCTTTACCTAAAAAAACTAAAGGCTTAAATTTAAACTCTGAAAGCAATAAGATTCTAATCCCAGGTACAGCGCCAGGATACTCAATGTAAATTTGGCATAGAAATCCAGGAATTTTACATCAGTAGCCACACTTTTGGCTCGATTTAGCTAACTTTAAATCATAAGTGATTCTGTACCAAGCAGTATTGCCTGTTTATGTGCCTAGAGTGTGGAAAATCTTAAAAGAAATTGTGACTTTTTAATAAATGAATAAAATTTCAGTAACATCAATGTTCTTTAATCTCTTCAAAGTGTTTTAGAGTGCAAAGAGCTGGGCATGGTGGCGCAGGCCTGTAATCCCAGCACTCGGGAGGCTGAGGCAGGATTGTTGTGAGTTCGAGACCAGCCTGAGCTACAAAGTGAGCTTAAGGCCAGCCTGAACTGCATAGTGAGACCCTGTCTCAAAAAGACAAAAAAAAAATTAAAAAGAAAAAAGAGTACAAAGAAAAACACATTATGGGGTCATTTAAACTATGAACAAACTACCATTAGCTCTTTAATTTTTCAGTTTTCAGCCAATACAGTTTAATGTAATGTTAATTGCTCATTTAATATTTGTATTCATTTTTCCACCAAAATGAATTTTGATTTTCTATTTATTGATATTTAAAATGGCATTCTAATTTTTCTATTGCTCATGAATTAAATATATTTAGTAACATTTACCAGTTATAGAATGGTCAAATTCTCCTTTTCTTTTTTGTGGGGCTGGGGAGATGGCTCAGTAGCAAGTGCAAGGGGCTGAGTTCAATCCCTGGTTCAAAAAAAAGAAAACAGGAGAATCACTACGAGTTCAATCTATGTACTGAGACCCTGTAGCAAATAAAAAATAAAAAAAAAAAAAATTGCTGCATGGAATACATATGTGTTATAAGTTCTTAAGTCCTTTCACAAACTTGAGCTATGAACTATTTCTCACTATCTGTGATTTTAGTTAGTTAATACTAAATGAAGTAAATGGTACGAATGCTTGACAATGAAGGATAAACTGGCTTGAAATCTAAGTTACTATAAATCATTCGTTACATACATTTAAAAATATTTTACATGGCCTGTTTAGCATTGAAATAATAAAATTAACAGCATACTATGATACATTTGGTTATTAAATCTCTCAGGATAAAATTTTTCTTTTTAAAAAATAATCTTTCAGGTAATGTGCAAGCAGTCTTATGCAGAAATGGAAAAGGATTTTGTCTCACCAAAGAACATACTACAGAAAACACCAAAGAAAGAAGAAGACTACTTCAGAATGGAGCACAAATTTCTTCAAATGAACCATATGGGCTCTTAGAAGGGCACATAAAAACGACAAGAGGTCTTGGATTTCATGGAGATCTCAAACTAAAAAGATTTATTATTCCAGCACCTGAAACTATTTCTGTCCCTATAGATGATTTATGTCAATTCCTTATCTTAGCTACTAATGGGCTTTGGGAAGTTCTGGATAAAGAGGAAGTCATAGCACTGACAACAACACTGTTTCAGATTTATAAGGAAACACGTGCCTCTATTATGCAAAATAAATCCCAACACATGTGTCTTTCAATCAGTGACACAAGCATTACTGAATCAGAAAATAGTATTCACGTACTGTTTCAATATAATCCTGAATCTGAAGAGCATGTGTCAACTACAAATTTAAAGGAAATACTGTCTGATTCAAAATATTCTGAACATCATGTTCATAACTCTAAAAATATAGAAACATTTCCACCACCAATGAGTAATCAGAAACCTGACAGAGAAAAAGCTGACAGACCAACCAGTGCAGACAATGCACAAACAAGCAAAAACTCACCATATGCTAAGAATTTCTTCGAAGATGCAGCTGAGTATATTAGCCGTGAACTTGTAAACGCTGCTCTGGAGGCTGGTTCCAGAGACAAAGTTACAGTTATGGTAATATTTCTTAATGGAAGTGAGTATCAGCTGCTGATATAAAAATTAAGTTCCAGTTATTCAAAGAAGCAAAGTATATTGCCACAAAGACAGTTCCTCAATGAACTAAGTATCAGGATGACACGTCAATACCATGGGAAGTAATTTTTCAGATCATAGTAAAGAAAATACAAATGCAGATTTTAGGTTATATATGTTCACCGTTTTATGCCAAAAAAAGAGAAAAACAACTAGGTGCTTTTTTAACCACTTTATTCCAACCTGAGCACCTCAATATAAAACTAAACACTGGTCAACTGTTTTCTCTGCTAACTGTGAATTACTGTAAAATGTACAAGAGGTCTGCTAACAGTTCGACGCTTAAATAGATTAAATCATCTGACACATGGTAAATTTCATATAATGAAAATACCTAAAAATTAGTGCAATATACGGAACTTATCAAAATAAAGAGAACTTTGAAAAACAAGGCTGTTACTAACATTGTAATATTTATGTTACAAATTACAGATACATTGCTTATTATGGTTCTAGCCATGTAGGAACTGAAGCCCCTTCCTTCAAAGGGTGAGAGAAAGAATTAGCTGTTTTAGTAACTGTACATTTTGTATACTTTTAAGCAACTCTTAAATATTACAGAAAAGTAATAAACATACATGGAGGCTACAATGTAGTACCCTATTTACAGTACAGCTAAAGATAAAATTTAAATCAAGTTTGAATGTACATAATTGTTAGTGCACTGACTGTATTTGTCCAAAGGGAACAAAAGCCTCTCCCCTGCCCCCAAATAAGACCTATGTAATGGCCTGCAGTGATTAAAAAAAAAAAATCAGATACGTGGTTTGCTTCATTTTTGAATAGCTCACATGAAGGGAACATAATTCATTAAAATGCATTTGTTAGTTTTCATATTCCTAATCAAGGCGGAGCCACATTTGATTTCTC
Organism: Ctenomys sociabilis; assembly: GCA_004027165.1. Lineage (NCBI taxonomy): Eukaryota > Metazoa > Chordata > Mammalia > Rodentia > Ctenomyidae > Ctenomys > Ctenomys sociabilis. Next base: position 30,325 of record PVKA01015407.1, on the reverse strand, counting down.
TAGCCCATTTAGAAGAATAGTAAGACAGGTTATAACTTAAGACACTACTAATATTTCTTTTCTTTCTGGAGATGTGGGACTGCTTTCTTGTGGTTACTCACTAAAATGTGGAATGTACACCTTAGATAACAGAACAAAGTTTGCCTGAACACTGTAGTTAAGCATAAATATATTTATAATCTTTCTAAAAATGTTTTTCAGAAAGGTCAAATTAATATCTGCCTTTAACCTCCAAATGTCCAGTGAAACAGTACAACACGGATTTCATTTTCCCTTTCTATTGCTGAAACATTAGTCAGGGGGACACATGCATGTTATTAAAAATCAAGTTCAAAACACTTAAAATAATTCTGTATTAGAAATTTGACTATAAGTCTCTTTGTTTTTTGGGAGTCAGACTGGGCTGGTTAAATGCTCCAATTCCACTGTCATTAACATTTAGGAAGCAGAATATTCCATCTGGTTCAAACTGGAGGTTTAGTTACTACAACACTGACTTCTGGTTGGTTGTGTAGGTTCAGTGAGGTCTACTCCTCTTCCTCTAGCAGGATTTGCTCCTGGATTCTGTGGTTCATTCTTTGGCAACTTTTTAGCTGTGAGATAAATATAAAAATAAACAGAATTAATACCTATTAAAATTTCCTTGTGTAGAAATTTCTCCTTGATTCTGTATGCTGATATCTGTGAATTAGCAACTACACTGAGGACAGTAATAAGTAATACAAAAAACAACGCTTGAATACCTGCCTTCTTGGGTCTTCTAAATGTGTACCATTCCTAATGTCATATCACTCTTTAAAATAAATTTTTTAGGGACACTGAGATAGCTCAGTGGTTTAAAGCACCTGCTTAGGCAAGCTTAGGCAAGTGCCAGGGACCACAAGCCATGCCAACCCCACCCCCAGGGTGGGCTGTGCTGGTCACCAAAAAATAAATTTTTGAAAAAAGATAATACGACAGACAACAAAAATTTAAGATTTCTTGAAAGTAAGCAGTAATATTCAATCATATGTCTAATCTTACATAACTCTGAAATCTGAGCAACAGATTTGATGATAAAAATAGATAATATATCAATCACGGTTAATCAGCTATTGTTTTGAAAATCCGTAACATGTACTGTTGTATGTTATCTTGTTTCTGATTTTTGCTCTTGCTCTTGCTTTTACTCTTCAAATAAAATAAAATTATAATAAAAAATCCTTTGTCTGCTTGTTCATAATATTTCTTTCCAGTTAGATTACTCTCAAAAGTTTTATACAGCCTTGTGTTTATTGAGTATCTATTAAAAGTCAGCAAACACTGGATGCTACCCAATGGGAAGTTAGTTTCTGAATGTTTCTGAGAAGGGGTAGATGGAGACCAGTTGTAGATATGTAACTGACAAGAGCTATATATATATAACTCTTCTTTGTTTCCCCTACAGTATGAGGATTAAGTGTTGTACCTCTGAGCCACATCCTTGAAGTAGGGTCTAAAATGGCTACACAGGCCTAGAATTTGTGATTCTCCAGCCTCAGCTTCCCAAGTAGTTGGGATTGCAAGCACTATACCGTCTATATAGATTCACATTAATACCATAAAATTAATACTTTAATAATCATTACTGTTTCTATTAAAAAAGATCTGCCATGCACAGCATGTAGTCTCAGTTATTGTGAGACTGACATAGGAAAAACATTTCAGTTCAAGAACAGGAGTCTATGAATCGTTTAGGCTGCTGGCATGGAAAGTGTCCGTCGGTAATCCTTATGTTTGTGAGGGCTGAGGCAGGAGGATGCCACCTTTGAAGCCCGCCTCATAGCAGCCAGTTTAAGGCTGGCCTGGACAATAAAGCAAGAGGTCTCAAAACTAATTGAAGGGCTAGCAGCGTGAGTGAGGCCAGATACCCCATTAAAGCACCTGCTTAGGCAGATGCAGGGATCAGGGCTTAATCGCCAGCATGCTGTGCTGGCCCTACCCCCAGGAGTGCTGAGACAGTGACTGAGACTGGAGGGGGTGGCATGCACCTGTAATCTCAGTGCTTGGAAGACTGAAAAACAGGAGGATCACTACAAGTTCAATCTGCATAATGAGACCTTGTACTAAATACATGAAAAAACAAAACAAACAAACAAAAAAACCCCCCAAAAAATCAAGAACTAAAATGCATCAACTTTCTCTGGTCTGCCAGAAATACTTTGTTGAGACAGGGTACTGCTCTGTAATTCCAGCTAGCTTTGACCTTGTGGCGGCTCTCCTGCCTCAGCCTCCCAAGTGCTGGGATTACAGATGTGTGCCACCCTGCCTGTCCATAAGCACGTTTTAGAACCAATCAGGATATAAACAAATGCCATCCTCACCACTATTCCAGTAAAGCATGACCTCTATCGTGTGAATTTAAACTATGAAACAGAATTATGATGAAACAGTACATCTTTTTCCTTGCTAGCTCCACCTTTAAGCATCTACATTTTCCTTCTGTGAGCCTATTTTATTAAGAGCTGTACCTAAGAGAAATGGTACTGATCCTAAAAAGTCTATTTCTAAAACTAGTTCCCAATACTGTTTGACTGAAATAAGCATAGTTTGTCAAATATTAGCAAAGCCCTGCCAAGTAGCACAGCTTTGCTTTCGTTAAATTCTACACAGCTAATGGCTATGCTCAGAGTGTGCTCCTACTACGTAGAATTTTACCTGCTGCATATATGTAGTTCATTTAATGTGTAAATTCTTGAATAGATCATTTTCTCAGGGAAAGGGGTGGTAACATTAAACACAAGGGAGGGGGACCTAAGGGATGACACTGGTTTGTTTTCATCTTGGAGATACAGTGTCATGCAACTTTTTTTTATTCATTTGTTTGAAACAGCACAGCTGGGTCTCACTATGCAGCTTAGACTTATAGTGATCCTTCTGTCTCAGCCTCCCCAAAACTGGGATTACTGATGTGTGCCATCATGCTCAGTTTTGGGGGGGGGGGGGGGGGGGGGTTCCGGACCAGCACAGCATATAGTATTGGGGATTGAACCCAGGTCTTTGCACTTGCCAGGCTGGAGCTTAGACTGCTGAGCTAGCTCCCCAGTGCAACGTCATGTAACTTTATTATGGCCTTGACTCTAGTTACTCAGAGGCTGAGTGTGCTCTACTTCAAAATCTGAATGCTAGCTGGCATGGTGACACATATTTTAATCTCAGCACTGTGGGAGGTGAGATAGAAAGACCCCGCCCCCAGGTTTGAAGTCAGCCTATGGGAAGCTGGCAACTTAGTGAGACCCCTACCTCAAAAAATTTAATAAATGAGAGCTGACCAGATAGCTCAGTGGATTAAAGCATCTGCTGTGCCACCACCCTTCCCCATGGTGTCTGAGACTGGGCATGGTGGTGCCCACCTATAATCCCAGTGCTTCGGAGGCTGAAAAACAGGAAGGGTTACTACCGAATCAAATCTGCATAATGAGACCCTGTAGACTATGCACTAAATACATAAAAAAAAAACCAAAAAACTAATAATAATAAATGAAAGGACTAGTACACAGTTAAGTATAAAAGCCCTAGGTACAAGTACTAGTACTGTAAAACAAAACACTAGATGCTTAGTTGCATTTGGACTCTGTTGGTCCTACATATTCCATACTAGTATTTACCATCTTGGCATAATCCTAGAGTAGGCTGGGCAATAGGTTTGGGCAGGACAGGAAGAACACTGACATTTGGGAACAAGGCCTTCACTGGACCATTTTTATACAAATGCCTCTAGAGATGATAGCATAAACTATAATAAATTTTCAAGTCAAATCTATATAAAGGTAATGTTCTGTAGCTGATAAATGTGAACACCACAGCAACAGAATAAAGCATTATAAACTGTATTATAAAAATGAGCTAAGTTGTGAATAGCAAACAATTCTCCTGTCACCATATTTCTCTAAAGGATTTTGTGTACTTACATCTGACAAATTAGGAGGCTAAAGGACAAACTTTGCAGTCTTTGAATTGATTAAAGCTTCTGAGCATACTACTGTTATAACACTATTAATCTTATGAAGACCAACATCCAATTTCAACTTGAAAATTTCAAAAAGGAAAATATTCAAATTGCAAGGAGAAAAATAAGTTCATTATGGAGTATAATTTCTAAAGAAAAAAGACCTTTTGTAAAATATAAACATTAAAGATAACCTGGTAAAAAGGTTTTTTAGTTTTTATTCTTTAAGGTGTTAGGGACTGCACGCAGGTTAGAAATGTACCATGGAGCTAGTCAAGTCTTAATATCTGAAGGAGTCTTTAAAAGCCCAGGCTCAGAGCCAGCCAGATAGCCTCAGTGGACTTAAGCACCTACTTAGGCAGAGCAGCGACCAGTTCGATCCCTGGCTTGCTGTGCTAGCCCCACTCCTGGGGTGCACTGAGGCAGTGACTGAGACTGGGCCTGTAATCCCAGTGCTTGGGAGGCTTAAAACAGGAGAATCACTACAAGTCTGATCTGTGTAGTGAGATCCTGTACTAAGTACATTTAAAAAAGAAAGAAAGAAAGAAAGAAAGAAAGGAAAAGAAAAGAGAAAGAAAGAAAGAAAGAAAAAGAAAGAAAGAAAGAAAGGAAAAGAAAAGAAAAGAAAAGAGAAAGAAAGAAAGAAAGAAAAAGAAAGAAAGAAAAAGAAAGAAAGAAAGAAAGAAAGAAAGAAAGAAAGAAAGAAAGAAAGAAAGAAAGAAAAGCAAATTTAAGGGCACTATACATGACAAAAGTGACTGAGGGGAAAGCAGGGATGGTAATCTGCTCTCCTATTCCCCTATGTCTCAATACTTTGACAGCTTTTCCCTCAAAGTGTTTTACATTAAAACAACTTGCTGGCTAGGGGACATAGTTCAGAGGCAAAGCACTAGCCTAGTATACAAATGCGGCCTTCGTTTAATCCTCAGCAAAACAAAACAAATAAATACCCAAAATAATCTGTTAACTGTATATTTATATTTTGTATACTTGTCTACGTTTGATCTGTAACATGATTTCAAAAAACTTGAGAAATAAAAGTACTGCCCTGTTAGGAGCAAAGGTAACTAAATAACTGATTGATGAAAAAAAATCACAAACATTCTGTTTGTCTGAGCAACAGATTTGATAATACATCAACCACTGTTAATTTGCTACTTGTTTTGAAAATCTCCAACATATGCACTGTTGTATGTTACCATTTCTTTTTCTTTTTTTTTTTTTTTGTGGTACCAATGTTTGAACTCAGGACCTTGTGCCTGCTAGGCAAATAATTACTCCACTAATCTATCTCCTCAGCCCCTCTTTTTTTTTTTTCTATTTGTGTGTGTGTGTGGGGGGTGCTCAGCTCATCCTGGGGGCAGGGCTGGAATGGCCTGTGGTTCCAGGGATTGAAGTGTAGTCCCTGTATGGTTGCCTACTCTTGACTAAGAGTTAGACCACTGAGCTATCTTGCCAACCCCTTATTTGCTTTTGCTTCTGTCTTTACTATTCAAAATAAAATAAAAATTTAAAAAATATTCTGTTAGTAGCTGGGTGTGGCAGTGCATGCCTGGAAATCCCAGCTGCAAGAGGACTACTGTGAACTTGAGGTCAGCATGGAGCTTATCTCAAAACCAAATAACATTCCTTTAGTAAATATTGCTTTGAGTTTATCTTTCTTTCAGAATTGTCTCCATTATCTGTGGTTCCAATTACCTATAACCAATGAAGGAATGAAAATATTAAATTAAAAAATTCTAAAAATAATTCATAAACTTTATACTGTTTACTTTTCTCAGTTGCAAGATAAAAAAAAATCTTGCACCATCCAGCTCCAGATGGACATTAGCCCTCTAGTGTACTCACAATGCGTGTTACTTGCCCCTAAGTTACTTGTAGCCAAATGACCATCATCAGGGTATCTAGCTCAGTATTTATATCCAAGGTACTTTACTCCAGAATGCAAGAGCAGTGATGGTGATTAATTTGAATATGCCAAAGATAAGCCATAAAAGTGAAAGGTAGAAGTATTTGATTTAAGAAAAAAATAAATCTTCCAGGCAAGGTGGCACATGTCCCAGCACTCTGGGAGGCTGAGCCAGGAGGCCTGCCCAGTCCGAACAATTTGTTGACAGTGCAACTATTTCACAAAGGGGGTAAGGGCAGGCATGGTGGTGCACACCTATAATCCCAACAGAAGGGAGAGCACTGAAGCAGGAGTTGCCTCACTTTGGAGGCCACCCAAAACTACACAGTGAGATCCTATTTCAAAAAATATGAGTTAGCTAAGTGTGGTAGTGCATGCCTGTAACCCCAGCATTAAGGAGCATGGTACAGCGGGAGTCAGGAGTAATAGGTTGGAGGTCAGCTTGTGCTACATAATGAGACTGTCTCAAAAACCCAAACCAAAACAACAAAAACAACCAGCCAACTAAATAAGCAACAATGAAAATCAAAACCTGCAGGGCACATGCCTGTAATCCCAGCACTGGGGAGGCTGAGGCAGGAGGGTCACTATAGGAGGAGGTTCAAGTTCAGTGTGGGCTACAAAGACCAGCCTGAACTGCACAGCAAAACCCTGTTTCAAAACACAAAAAAACAAAACAAAAAACCTAAAAAAGGGTGAGGCTCAGTGTGAAGGCCCAAATGCAACACCTAATCTGAATGATGTTAAGACAATCTACTGTAAAAAACCAATTCTTCAGTGGATGTGCCTCAGTGGCAAAGTACGTGTCCAGGATGCCTGACACCCTGGATTATTTCTGTGAAGAAAATGAGAAATTTGTGCTAGTGAAATTTGTGCTAGTTTTGTTGCTGCCTCTTCAGCTACAAATGTTATGGTTGCACTGTGTGCTAAGTGCTTAGTTAAAATGTAACAGGTAATTCATTTCCCAATCAGGGAAGGAAAAAAGAAAAACAAATTTTGGCCACTCACTTAAGAGTCTTAGAATATATTCGCCACAAATCAGGATTATAGAAAAGTAAATAATGAATGTTGGAAGAAATCAAGTATTTACCCAAACTTTTCAGTGAAATCTCTGGAAAATATATTTGCTTAACTACTAGATAAAAGTCCAGGCATAACTCAGCTGGAAGGAACGTGCCTAAATTATAGTATTACACAATAGGTAATCTGTCACAAAGCAGTATTTGACAGAAGAGACTTAGGAAAGAAGAATTTAAAAAAAAAAAAATCAAGCATTTTTTAAAAGACAGGCAAACCCAAGTATGCTTCATCTTTGTTTTGTGTGTCATTTGAAAAGAATATTAATCTTACCTATTGCCATGAATATTTCATTTACATTCATTGAAGTTTTAGCTGATGTTTCCATGAATAATAAACTGTTGTCATCTGCATAGGACTGTGCTTCCTGTTCAGAGACGAAAAAAAAAATGAGATACATCCTTTGGCTATACACTGTATATGCTTTGCTATAGAAAAAAGGAGGCTTATCACCTACCAATTCTAACTTGATTACCTAAACTAACAGCAAATACTATGATAAATTAACAAAGGAGGCAACAAGCCTATCAGTACCTAAATGATTACTGACTGTTGTATTTTGCAGCAGGGATCATCCTTAATTAGATATTGTAGGTTGGATAGGCAACAGACCTATCAACAATTAACACAAGGAGAAGCACTGGGTTGGTAATTATTGCCATGGAAAAATTTTTTCTTTGTTGTTTTTTTAGGTAAAGTCTCACTATGCAATTCAGGCTGGCTTTGAACTCACTATGTATCTCAGGCTCGTTTCAAAATCATGGAGATCCTCCTGTCTCGGCTTCTGGAGGGCGAAGATTACAGGCATGCAGGACCTCACTCAGTTTAAAAATTTATTTAACTTTCCCTGCCTTGTTTGAGCTGGTCTAACACTAAAATGCACTTTGGAATGAGTTTGGGGGAGGAGGGATATTCCTAGTCTAAATATGAAATGCTCTTTGATCACAATGGCAATTATTTATGTTTATCATATTATGAAGACAAGAAAAAAATATCTTAACAGGCTTCAACCACTGAATGGTACTCATGCTTAATTTTAAATACATCATCAATCATTCCTTTGAAAATCACATTACTGCCCTAGGTTTGTCCCACTTTACATGTATTACTGCCTCTGATCCTCACAGTGTTCTGAGAAGCAACCAATCATCTGCCCAATTTGACAAAGAAATGACTCTGAACTGAGGTTGCTTTGAACTGTTACATGACAGGGCCACTTCTGACTGTAAGGTTTCTTTTTACCACTCTAATAATGGGGAGGTAACTAGGAAGAATAATAGATGTTACTAAAATTCCTATGGTTGTCATGTGAATTAAATGGAACTATATTTGTAATGTGCTAGTTTAATACCTAACAGTTCAAGGAACTTTTCTCTCGGTGCATGTGTTCCATGATCACCCAGAAAATTACCCCATCAAATAATGGCCACAACTACAATGACTGAGGAAAAAGAGCTACTAAAACAACCAAGAGAACAGAGGCAGTTTTAAAATGTCTAATTAAGTGTATATTCATTAGTTCACCCTTCCTCCTATGCATGGTGTGTGTTTACTGGGTAACGAGCCCAGGAACTCAGGATAGCAAAGAGCTCAAGCACTAAGCCACACCTACTGCCACCTCACTGTTTTCTAAGAGACAAGGTCTCTCTGTAACTCAGGCTGGCCTCAAATTCCTGCCTCTGCCTCTGGAGTGCTGCATTACAGGAGTGTGCCATTTCTTTTTTTTTTTTTTTTTAAAAACCTTTTTTGGGTGGGTGCAGTTTGAGGCAGGGTCTCATTATGTAGTTCAGATTGACCTTGAGCTCACTATGTAGTTTAGAACTTGTAGCAATCATCTTGCCTCAGCCTCTGGAGTGCTGGGATTACTGGTGTGCTCTACCATTACTGGCTCCTGACTCATTTTTAGTGCTTGTTGTATTTTGCAGCAGGGATCATTCTCAATTAGATATTGAGATAACAGATAAAAGGAAGATTTTTCTAAGACAGGAGTGTGGGGGAATGGTGGCACATGCCTGTGATCCCAGCATTCTGGAGGCAGAGGCAGGAGGATGATATGAGTTTAAGGCCAGCCTAAACTACACAAATGAGATCTCTTTCTGTGTGTATATATTTTCTAAACTTTTATTTTTGAATAGCCTTTCAATGGTAAGCATGAGCATGCATGTTTCTGTAAACACAGGTGTAAGTATGTTGACATACAGGAATAATGGGAGATGAGCAGAAACCATGATGACTGAAGGACACAAATGGGTAAAGGGATGAAGCTGGAGGCACTTTCTAGCTTATGCATTTTTGTAATCTATGAACAATTCTGTAGTTTTTAGGTCAAACAAATTACTGAATAATTTGCATGCTGCAAAAACATAAGAACGTTGCTTAAAGGTTTACCAGGAGAATTTCTTTTTTTTCTTTTGAGGTACAAGGGTTCAAATCAGGGATTTTGTAATATGCTAGATAAATGCTCTACCACTGACCTATACACCCAGACATATCAGGAGAAATACTTTATTGTACACAGCACACTACATTTATTTACTTGTTTTGTGCACATCTGTATTAAATTTGTGTCTTCTATTTCCCTACGGCTTTTATTTATAAAAAAAAAACAAGGCTTCAAATATAAAATCCAACATACCTGGAAATCTACAGCTCTTTTATTTGCTAGATCAGCCTTGTTTCCTGATAAAGCTATTACAATGTTAGGACTTGCTTGCCTCTGGAGTTCTTTAACCCAGTTTTTTGCTCTTGCAAAAGATTCCTGTTAAACAAAGGAACAGACATTTGGCATAAGCTCAAAAAGGGTTAGGAAGCATCTGTACGAGATTAGTCTTTAAAAGACTTTTTTAAGATGACTGTAGAAAATATTATTTGAAACACTTCCATCTGATATTTTTACTTATAAAAGTTTTGGCAGAAAGAGGTTATGATTGGCTATAAAAAACAATTTTACAAGATACTTTTCCTTGTCAAAATTCTGAACAACAAAAACATTATGTTCAAACTAGTTTCAGGGTAAAAGGCATTTATACTCACCTCATTTGTGATATCATATACGACTATGGCTGCTTGTGCTCCTCTGTAGTACATTGGTGCTAGGCTATGGTATCTTTCTTGACCAGCTGTATCCCATATTTCAAACTTTACTGTTGTGTCATCAAGACATACAGTCTGGGTTAGAAAAGCAGCTGAAAAAAGGAAAGATCAGTAAATTTGCCATATTCTTCTAAGGGAAATTTGATGGACTATGTACATAAAATTAACTGGGATGATGGGTATTTGTAAAATCTGGGCTTCCAAGCTAGATTTAGGTGATTTTAAAATATATGGGAGAAAGTATATAGGTTACATAATACTAAAACTGTTTTATAGTAAGAACTAGAATATTTGTAGATTTTTGTGGGAGATCCTGAGGCCAAGGGATGAATGTAACTTTTAATAACTACATTGCTAACATATTTCTTGTTCCACTGTGTTTTTTTTTAACTGTTATATTCGTGATTTAGTTCTAATATATTACCAGAGTAGTATTTTGTTTGTATTACCTTAGGAACATTATAAGCCCTTAATTTTACTAATCATTACTTCAACATAGGTTGAACTGTGAAACAGATTTAATATATTCATTCCTACCTCTCTCTGTCCTAAGAACTTCTCGGATTTGTACTTTTTCAGCTTTACTTGTACACACACACACACACACACACACACACACACACACACACGCGCGCGCGCGCGCGCGGATGCAGCTTAGAACCATGCAAGAAGCCCAAGTGTGGTGGCGCATGCCTGTAATCCCAGCAGTCGGGAGGCTGAGTTCAAGACCAGCCTGAGCTACAAAGTGAGCTTAAGGCCAGCCTGAACTGCATAGTGAGACCCTGTCTTAAAAAGACAAAAAAAAAAGGACAAATAAATAAATAAAAGAAGCCCAGACAATCACCAGTAAATGCCTTCTAAATGCCACCACATACGCAATTGTACAGCAGTTTGCTGCCTGACAGCCACCACACCTTTTAATTCCTTTCCTCCAATAATGTTGGTATTTAAGACTCCTACTGCTGTCCTATCACTGCAAATGGTCATGTTCCTTTCTCCATTAGTTTCAGATCAGTTTTGACATTGAAATCATTTTTGCAAATTGTAGAAATTTGAGTCACAAAATTGTCTAAAACTGTCATATCCTCCAAAAGAATTATGACCCATGTCTAGATTGTATCAATGCATCTAGTTATTTAAATTCTTATGAACTTTAGTAATATCAAATATGATAAATAAGTATTTATGTAGCTATCTTTAATTAGACATAACATTTATTTTTCATGGTATTTTTAGTAAGTCAACTTTTTTCCAATAGTATTAGCAACTATAATTTGCAAACAAAATTTGGAAATGTCTTTAGATTTAAATGAACAGTTCTATCAATTCCTACAACTACACAGTCATATCTTACATAATATGCTACTTCAGTTCAAATTTCCAAGTGTAGAGGTAAACACCTATAACCCCAGCTACTTGGGAGGGAAGACTAAAATGTTTCAGCCCAAGGGCCAGCCAAATTAAAGCACCTGCTAAGGCAGATGCAAGGGCCAGGATCTGACCTCTGGCTTGCCATGCCCGCCCCACCCCTGAGGGACCCTGAGATGCCAACTGAGACTGGGCATGGTGGTGGCACGCCTGGAATCCCACTGCTTGGGAGGCTGAAAACAAGAGAATCACTACGAGTCTGATCTACCTAGTGAGACTCTGTAGACCCTGTACTAAATAAAAAAAAAAAAAGAGAGACAGAGAAGGGGCCAGGGAGATGGCTCAGTGGAATAAATGCTTCCCTGGAGAGAGAGAGAGAGAGAGAGAGAGAGAGAGAGAGAGAGAGAGAGAGAGAGAGAGAGAGAGTGTTTTAGCCAAGCCTAGACAACTCTGCAAGATCTTCTCTCTAGGATAAAATAAAAAGGGCTGGGGATGCAGCTTAGCAATACAGCATTGGACAAGCACCCCTTGAAACTCTGGGTGCAGTCTAGTACCACAGATAAAGTAAAACAAAAATTAACAAAGGCTTTTACCAAATCCAACCAGAAGTATATTTTCTCAAATCTTTTAGCTGTTAAAAGATAAAAGTGTCATGAAAAATTCTCTTGCAGAAGCAAAAAGTATTTTTAAAATAATTACAATTAAGTCTTTGAGGCAGCTACTCCTTTTTCAATAAAAAAGAAATCTATTACAAAACAACTTTTCAAATGTAGTTTGATGCAAACTTGAAAGAGGTTGGGTTAGAAGTTGTGCTTAGTTTTCTTTTTCTTGAGATATACTATGACTCAAAGTAAACTAATAAAAACATTCATTTACACTTTTGTAAGTCAACTCTAGACTCAGAAATAATGTCATGTTCCAGTTGCAAACCAGTTATTTAAAGTCATCACAAGACTACAAATCTTTTTTTTATAAATGTATGTATGAAAAGCTAGATAAAATACAGTCTAGGAAATAATAAATATACCAAAAGAAACTAGACAATAAACAGACGCTTTCAGAAATATAAAGCTATTACACAAATAGACTAAAAGTCATTCTTACTGAAATAAATTACAATAGGGCATTTGAATCAATACCTAATCCTCATAAGCACATAAGATTCTTCTTAGAATATAGCCAAGTGTTCTTTGCTTAAACCTGAAATCAGCAATGTGGCCAATCATAAGGCTCTTGGGCCTTCTCTCTCACTCTTGGATCAAAACAACAAAGTCTATATCTGTAACTTAAAACTGTTTCACATTTTTATTATAATAAGTTATAAATTATCAGAAAGAGACAACTGAAAGAAGCAAGACTGCCATGAACATCCAAAGGTACCAGCTAAAATAAAACAGATGAGTTTTTTTTTAACTTGGCTGAAAGATGCTTAAGTTATCAACCTTGTAATGCACAGGTTACAAGCAGATGAAAACATGCTGAAAGGAGGAAATATCCCAATCAGAACATACACTCCTCAATTCCACTTAGAAACTCTTTTTCACTGGATCCTAGTTAGTATCTCCTAATTCCACTCCCAGTATTCCTCATGCAGTAACATGCTTCACACATTTTAATAAACAATGCTTTATACTTTCCTTTGTGACTGGGGAGTTCATGGAGAAATGAACATTAGTTCTCTATATCCAGCATCTAATATAAGTCCTACTTAGTTCTGAAGAAACAAAATGCAGTTCAAAAATGCTTATGGGGCTGCATTGGTGTATCCCTGGAAAATAGCCTGCATGATTGCTTTGAGTTCAAAGCCAGCCTGAACTACACAGCAAGAGTCCCTGTCCAAAAGAAAGAGAGAGAGAGAGAGAGAGAGAGAGAGAGAGAGAGACAGACAGACAAGAAGAGTAACACCATTTAAGAGATACTTTAGATAAATAACATTTTAAGAGTTTCTGGGAACTCTCTAAATTATTACACAGACTGAGTATCCTCAACCTAAAAATCTGACTGTTACCATAGCACATACCTATAATCCCCGTTATTAAGAAGGAGCATAAATACAAGGTTAGCTGGGCATGGTGGCACAAGCCTGTAATCCCAGCACAGAGAATCAGTTCGAGAAGAACCTGCGGTACAAAGTGAGCTTAAGGCCAGCCTAAACTGGATAGAGACCTTATATCTATAAATAAGTAGGTGACATAGTCAGACCCCATCTCCAAAGGGAGGGGTACACTCTCTAAAATTCAAAAATTTAGGAATACCAACATAATATTACAGTAGTAAATTCTATATATCATGAAACTGTTTCATGCACAAAATTATTAAATATATCCTATAAAATGGTCCTATTTTTGGGTAATGGATAATCAAGCTTAAAGAACATAGTCTCTAACAGAAATTCCAAGTCAAAACACATATTTTTTGACTTGGTAACACTGTGTTATTGTGCATGTATGATTTAAAACATTTAACTCTGGGTAAGAGAAAAAGACCACTAACTAGTAGAGGCCCAAGAATAAGTATCGCAACATGTCAAATTTAATGAAAAGAGCTATAATGACTAAAGGACAGAAATATTACCAGATTAGGACAGGCCAAAATAAACAGGCGCAACGCATCCCAAGACTTCAGCAACTCTCCGGAGCTCAAGTTGTCTACTACTACAGGTCTAATCTGTCAAATTGAGTGCAGTGTAACTGATACACTTAAGCAAATCTTCAATTTCTAATGTGCTTCTAAATGCAATTACTAATCTTTTATAAAGTTATAAATTCTGTCACTCAAAATACAAACTACCACATCAGTACTATAGTAACATGAATCAACCACAAACTTACCTGAATCTGCAAAACCACTTTAATTTATCCAAAACGTTTATTTTCTGGCTAAGAACCATCACTTCCTTAGACCTCTTCATTTTCTCTTCACTTCCATCACTAGCAGTTGGTTCTCTTTTCAGGCTCATATTTCACAAAGAAACAGCTTTTATCACTTGGAGAGTTACTGTGTACGCGATGACAAGTAGAGAAAAACAAAGCTGCGTTGAGATGCAGGTGCTGGCCTGTCTATCAAGTTTCCTTTTTGAGCTAAATCATGAGCTCCTGTTAGTAAGCCTGGTGGCAATCATGAAACTGCATTCTCAGCAAAACTGCAAATTTTTTGTTCAGAGATCCACCTTGGGAGTCAGTTGAGAATAGGTGAAATTATTAATGTTAAATCTGTAAATAACAAAGGCTTATAGAGTGTAAAACCCTAAAAAAAAAAAAAAAAAACCAAAGAAGGTACAGTGGATAAAGATCAAAGATTAACAGAAATAAAGAGCCAAATTGGGGTGGGGGTGTCAGTAAAACACTAAGGTGCTAATAATGTCCCTCACTCAACCTCAGTCTGACAAGTACTGCTCCAATTAATCAAAAATCCTATAGGCTATTGAAGCTGATAACACAAAAATTTGAGATTACAAAATATGTGTCGTATATCCAAACACATGGGTGAAAACCAAGAAAAATCTACAGTTCATGCTAAATGACTGATTTATTATTTTGGTATTCTGAGATAAGAACTTTGTATGCAGTTCAGGCTGCTCTTGAAATCGCTGTGTAGCGCAGGCTGGCGTCACACTTGCAGTGATCCTCCTGCCTTGGCCTGTGATTACAGGTATGTGCCAACACACCATTTCAGAATTATTTTTAGTATGTAGAAAGCTCATAAATTGCAAGAAAAACTGTAAGTGCTTTAAAGATAACTATATAAAGACAAGTCACAACAGAATACAACAGAAAAGTCAACAATACTACTAATAAAATCTATATAGCAAAGGTAGTTATCTCCTGAATTAGCAAAATGAAATCAAAATAAAGAATGCAGCTACAATTAATAAGGCTCTGCTGTTGATATGTAGCTTTTGCAAAGAATTTGTCAATATGTAGCAAAAACATAAAATATTGATATTTATTAATGTAATAATTTCATGGAATTTCTATATAAAAGATGGTAGGGGAGGTGGAAAGTTGGGAAAACAATGATGTTCAAAGACCTTAAAAATACTTAATATAACTGTATAGATTAAAAAAAAAAAACACTAGGTAGATATTAAGTAGCACTAAGACTAGTTAATCTTTTTTAATTGAAAAAGGAAGGTTTTTTTGGCTCAGGATGCCTTTAGGGCATTTCTAGTATGTCTTGAGGATCTGGGGATCAAACCACAGCAGCCTGAGCCTGACTGTTCTGCTTAAGTACTTAAATAACTGTGCTAATGGGCAGGCCCCCTGAAAAAGGATACACAGATGTGTGCCTGCACGCGTGTGCACAAACACACACACACACACATGCTGAAATAATGTATATGAAAGCATGAACAGAAGGGAGAAGAAACAAAAATAGTAAGAGCTCCCAAAGTAGATTAACTGCTATTCTCTAAGTTTCAGGGGCCTGGGAGATGGCTCATTAGAATAAAGCACTTCCCTGGCAAGCGCAAGGGCCTGAGTTCAGTCCCCAGTTGGAAGGGGGAGGAGAGAGACACAGGAAAGACCACCCCACTTTCAGAAGCAGAGGGCTCAGAACTCAAAAATAAAAAAAAATGAATGGAAAGCTGGTGAAAGCATACACTTATAATTTCAGCTACTCAGGTGGTTGAGGCAAGAGGATCCAGAATTCCAGGCTAGCAAAGGCAGCTTAGCAAGGGCCTGTCTCAAAGATAAAAGATAAAAAAGGTCAAAGGTTGTAGCTGTGGCAGTGTCTCTTTGTTAATCCTCTAGTACTGCTCACCAAAACAACAACAAAAAGTCAGAAGAGGCAGAAACTAGTTTTCTGGGAAAATAAATACTACTAGCGGAAATCCAGTATGGTAAGAGTTTCTCAGATATGCAAATTGACTTCTGATGATAAAACTACTGAGACTATATGGGTGGCAGGACAGATAGTAAGCAAAATAAAAGGTGAGGCTGTTCGTAGTTCCCACAAAACTATTACACACATGTAAAACATCCAGGGGATGACAAAAAAGGATACAGCCAGATAAGAGCTAAATTTCAATTAGAGAAACAAGAGGAGGAAGACAAAAATAAAGGTCACATACAATGAAGAATACATATGTGACTGAACTCAAAATACTTCAAAAGCCTAGCAACAATGTAAAAAAATTACATAAATATTACACATTAAAAGCTAGCACTGTTCTAAACAATAAATCCATTTTAAAGGTCGCCTGTAAGTACCATTATGTGCAGTTTATTCTTTTTTTGGGGGGTGGGAGGGCGCAGAACCAGAGATTGAACTCAGGCCCTTGAGCTTGCCAGGGAAGCGCTTATTCTGCTGAGCCATCTTCCCAGCCCCAGTTCATTCTTATTTTTTTTTAGTGTGTATATTGGGGTTCCTTTTAAGACAGGGCCTCGCTATGTAGTCCTGGCTGGCCTCAACCTCAGGGTAATCCTCCTGTCTCATCTTCCTGTGCTTGGATTATAGACGAATAATTTATTCTTAAGGGCTAGTGACACAGCTCAGCAGCACAGCAGTTGCCTGGCAAGCATGAGGTCATGAGTTTGATTCCTAGTATCAAAAAATATCAAAAGGGCCAGAGAGATAGCTCAGTAGAATAAGTGCTTGCCTGGCAAGGGCAAAGGCCTGAGTTCAATCCCCAGCTCTGCCCCACCACCAAAACAACAACAACAACAAAAAACCCCAAGAAAAACAAAAATTTTATTCTTAAAAGCAATGATCATCTGATAAGAACACTACAATATATAAACAACTATAACTCAGAAACAAAGAACTCAATCAGAGAATAGTCAGCTATAGTACTATACCCCCTTATAATCAGTATTCTAGAAGGCTAAGGCAGGAGGATCAGAAATTCAGCTAGGACTGAATTTAACAGGAATATAATCCCACAATGAACTCGTATATGTCTATATAAAAACAACTATGAAACATTTTATACAATACACACTTTACTTTTGTTCAACAGCATTTTATCAACCTTGCAAAATGCTTTCTTCTATCTCCTGGTTCAGGAACATAACCTACTTTGCTGCTTGCTCTCAAGTGTATCTTCAAAGCTTTAGAAACTTATTGGCCTTTTCACATTTATTCATGTTTAGCTTACAGAAATAAACTGGTGGGCCAGTGAGATGGCTCAGTGGTCTAAAGCACCTGTTTAGGAAAGCGGGTAGGGAACATGGTTAGATCTCCAGCCCTACATGCTGTGCTAGCCTTGCTCCCAGAATAGAATTGGAACTATTTGTGATTTTTGAGGGTAAACTTTTGAGAAACTCAAGTCTTGAATCCAGTCACAACACTGTGAGGAAACTGCAGGCCAGGAGGCAAAGATATGAAAGGAGCCAACAGTACCTGCTGAGGTTCCAGAATCAACATATACGGATGTTAAAATGATTCACCCACAGTACTAACTACTAAGCTCATCCAGAACCATGAGAGATGAAAAATAATTTTAACTCTGTAAGCTTTGATAATTTAATAATTTTAAGTTTCTTAGAGTAGGTAAGTAGAATGATCTTTAAAAATTACAGCACATCTGATATACTGGAAATTTTGTAAAAAGGGGGCCAGAACATGTTATAGGTCAGCAACTCAGAATATACAACAAATAACATTGCCTCAGGGGAAAAGAACTAAGTGAGCTAGCACATGGGGAACTATAACCCACCCCCCTTTTTTTTGTCAGAACCGGGGATTGAACTCAGGCCCTTGCACTTGCCAGGGAAGCACTTATTCTATTGAGCCATCTCCCCAGCCCTTTATAAACCTTTTGAAATCTTTAAATGTTTTGCTTTCTTGGGCTGCACATACATTTAATCTTTTAAATTTTGACACATGAACAAAGTGATGAAATAAAATACTAAATGTGATGCATGTAAATGGTGTATTAAAAATGGTTGAGGGCCAGCAAGATAGCTCAGCAGACTAAGCACCTGCTTTGGCAAACACAGGGGGTATCAGAGTTCAATCCCAGTCCTGGTCCTGCTCCCAGGGTGTGCTGAGCTGGCAACTGAGTCAGAGGTGTGGGGCACATTCCTGTAATCCCAGCGCTGGGGAGGCTGAAAACAGGAGGATCACTAGATTCCAGAGGCTGTACCGAATACATAAAATTAAAAAAAAAAAAAAAAAAAAAAAAAAAAAGATTGATACACTGTAAACCTGAGAAGTCTAGAAGCTTAAATAGTTTTACCACCCCAAGATGTAGAGGACATGCCTTTACCAGGCTAGGATGTTGTTCACTGTGTCAATCTGAGAAGTACAGAAACTTTAAATGACTCAGCAGGGGGTCAGGATTCTCACCTATAAACATCCTAAACCCGTGCAAGAGGAGGGCATGGACGTGGTTTGAGTGCTACAGCTGCCCTAGGCAGGGGGTAGCCTGCACACAATATGGGGTTTGGGGAGGACAGGCTTGCTCTCTTCTTTTTGCACTTGCTTTTGCCATCTTTTGCTCTCATGAAGTGCTGCTCCTCTGCCATGCCACCCTGCTTTGGGCCTGCTGACTGCATACTAAAACCTCTACAAATTGTGAGCTAAATAAAACCTTTCCTTCCTTAATTTTGGGCTTTAGGTATTCTGTCTCAGCAAGAAGGAAATGTAATCAACACACTGACACTAATTTAGGACAATTTGGATTAAAAATGGCAAAGCAGAGGCTTGCAAACAAATACTGTATAGCTTTTCCAGGATCTAGAAAACAACTTCATGAAGAAAAGAGTAGCACTTTAGGAATTCAGCAGGGAGTTGACAGGAAAACTAGAAATTACAGAGCCTGGAGAAACAGCACAGTACAAAGAAAAGAATGAAACACTCTGGAAAGCTCATCAATGCTCCCAGGAGGGAGGACCTGTGAGGGTCAATAGCCCCAGAGAAAAAAAGCAGACAGGGCTGGCAGCACCAGCCAAGAAAAACCCATAGCTACCATAAACTATAAGTTCATAGCATGACTAGAGCTTAAAAAAAACACCACAGTGCCTGCCATATCTGAGAGGGTTTAATATGGGCCATTTTGCAAAGAAATTAATTGCTTAAAACAGAACCACAAAACTGTACTTCAGGGCTTCTAGTGTCACCCACAGTGACTGGGTGGGAGATGGCCACGATAAACAGTAATAGAGAAAGGAGCAAGCTAGCCAACAAGCCAGATCGTCCCCGAGAAGTTCAAGCTTAGGACATGGGACACAGGGCCCTACGCACCACGGTGAGAAGCCAGGTAAGTCATGTGTGGCTGGTTAAGTCCAATGGTCTCTTTGAATCCCCACTCTGAATGAAGCCTATGTCAGCTACAAAACTCAGGAGTCCATCTGCTTTGCCAGTTCGCCACCACAAACAAGGGTATGTCTGTGCCTACTTGCCTGCCACAGCCTGGGGTGCACAGAGACAAAGGGCCTTTGGAGTAGGGGGGCCTTGAAAACCCAAAGGCTGTAAAGCCAGGCAGGAAAGCTCTGTTGTGAGAGTATAACGGGGCCACAAACTGGAAACTGTGTGACAACAGCCTTAGGGACACATACTGACCACGTCACAGTTGGAGGGAAAGGCGCGCAAGGCATTCATACCCAAAATACAAGAGCATGGAAACATGAATGGGTCTTTACAGTGACTCAGTATGTCTACCTTAATACTGCAGACCCTGGAAAGAAACAACTCACTGAAAAAACACAGAAATTTGTATGGACTCATTTCTTTTTCCTCCTCATTGGTATTTGTTTTTCTCTTATTTTACTTTGTTTTCTTTTCTGGTACTTCTAATTCTACTGTCTTTTACTTCTCAATAGGATCTGTCATCTCATTTTTCTCTGCTCATCTTCCTTATTTTTCTTTTGAGAGTGTCTCACTGTGTAATTCAGGTGGTCCTTAAACTCACAGAGATCCTCCTGCCTCAGTCTCTCAAGTGTTCAAATTATCAAAGTCAATACACCTGGCTGGCAGGGTATACAAAAACAAAATGCCTCTAAAAATTCCCAACTTACCCAAAGCTCACCCATGTGCCATCATATAAGGAAGAAATTAAAAGTTAAATAGCTGAGTTATACAAAATAGCAAAAGAATTGGAAAAAAAAATGATTCCAGCGAAGGTAATGGGGTTCGATCGTGTACATCACATGCCTGTAATCCCAGTGCTAGGGAGGCTGAGACAGTAGGATCACTATGCATAGTGCAACCCTGTGCCAAACACATTTAAAAAAAAAAAAAAGAAAGAAAGAATAAAATGCTTTATGAGATGAAAGAAGACAGAAGATTGGACCCGCTAGATAGCTCAGTGGATTAAAGTGCCTGCTTAGGCAGAAGGTTTGATGCCTGGCAGGCCAGTGTTGGCCTGCCTCCAGGGCAAGCTGAGATGGGTGACTAAGACTGGGTATGGAGGCCCACGTCTGTAATCCCAGTGCTTGAGAGACTGAAAAACAGGAAGATCTCTATTACTCCAATCCAGTGTAGTGCAACCCTATTGACCCTATACTAAATATAAACAAATAAATGAAGATACAAGATTAAAACATTAAGCTTATGGACGACACTAATGAAAACACAGCTGGGCTAAACAAAATGATACAAAACATGAATGATTCTTTTAGCCAGGAATAAGAGCCTAGGAAAAGGTCTAAAAACAAATCCAGATTAAAAATTCTACTTAAAGGGCAACAGAAGTGGTAATATAGAACTTAACAATGTGAGACAGCATCAGAAGTAGAAAGCATTTAACTTTAACTCAGAAATGCCTTAAAACCAAAGAATATATAAACTGATCCAAACACTGCTAGACAATACAGAATCATCCAATATTAAGTGCACATTTGAAAAATCAGAAGACAGCACAAGTAGTATAACAAATATAGCAGAAAGACTTCCAAACATGGAGAAGGAACTGAATGTACAAGTGAGGCACATAGAACTCTAAACAGCCACTATCAGCAAAAAAATTTTCTAGGCCACATCATAGATAAAATCCCAGTAGAACCTTGAAGATGATTAAAGCAAAGCAGCAGATCACCTATTCTTAAGGTATGGCCAGTAGAATTACAGCAGATTACAACAAAAAACACACAGGCCAATATACCAACTCCCAAAACAACACAATTTCCAACCCAGACTGACCTATCCTATAAAACTTATTTTTCAAAATCGATAGAGAATTAAAGTTTTATTCCTGGCACCTTAACAATTCAGGCCATAAAAACACTCCAAAAACTTTAAGTATATCACAGAAAGAGGCAACAAAGCCAACAGGTCATAAAAGGTTAATGGAATAAATACATCAGGCAAGATGAGGAGATAGCACAGTCACAAGAAATCTGAAAATCATATGCCTCACTGTGCTGTCACAGGCTCTGATTTGTCCCCTTGGGTGGCTTGTACTGCTTCTCAGGAGGTCCTTGATTACAACAAAGCAAAGAATGGCAGTGATTTAGCAAACCAGATGTCTTCATATTATCGTTCCTTATGAAAAACAATGAAGCAGCATATAAAAAAATTAGCAATACAGCTAATTTAGGGCTGGCAAAATAGCTCAGTGGCTTAAATCACCTACTTAGGCAGATATTGTGGTTGGGGTTGGATCTCCTGCACACAGTGCAGGCCCTGCCCAAGGGGCATGCTGAGACTGGGTGTGGTAGTGCTCATCTGGAATCCCAGCTCTTTGGGTGCTTGAACACAGGTGGATCACTACAAGTCTGATCTGTGTAGGGAGACCCTGTAGATCCTTACTGAAAAGAAAAAAAAAAAAAATTACAGCTAATTTGCATTACAGCAGTTTCAGATTCCTCATTTAAGGACCAAGTCCCTATGCTGCAGTGAATCAGACACTAAATGAGGAACTATATACACTTTACAGTTTATATAATACTTTAGTATGCAGAACAAAAAAATTGTCAAAGGAAACTTCAACCTGATGACTTTGCTTTTATTTGTAGAGTTCTTACATGCAGTAATGTAATACGTGACAGAACATAAAACTATAGTACTAAAGCCAAAAATCACAGTATTCTACTGTGGAAGAAGTCACCATAATATGCACTGCCACTCACATTTTTTGCCTCACACCTCCAAGTGGTAGGTTTCAAGTCTGATCAATTGTTAAACAGCTAGATGGTTAACTGAATATCTATATTATTAATACACCACTGATGGGGAACTTGTAAAACTTCCATATTAAAATTCAGAGAATTATTAATAAGTTACTTAAGAATATAAATTTCTTTTAATGAAATAAATTTGGTTACTGTAATAATTTTTATTTGTATACTACTAATACAGTAAAAATTTGAATTTTAACTTATTCGCTGAGTATTCCACAAGAGGAGCAAACATTTCTAATCTTAACTTGAGAAGTGATGTCTCATAATAGTAGTAGTCTGGGATGCCAAACGTCACATGATCACTACTGAATCAATGTCCCCCCTTTCTTGTCTTTGTTTAGCTGTGGGTGATATTCCCCAAAAGCAAGAATGGAGAAGATCTCATCTGAAGAGGAGAAAAGGTAAAGGTATCCTTCACTTCAAACGAGAGTAGACAGATATGTAAAATGTGGCAAACAGTACATCTTACGGAAAAGTACAAACCAAATACGGATGGAGCACAGTGAGCAATGGATTTTTTTTCAACAGTGCAGTATCACATTTCTGTGAAATCCTCAAAAGAAGCAAATGCTCAAGTACCATTCGCTAGGAATCTTGTTAAAAGATGCAAAGGCCAGTCAAATAGCTCAGCAGATCACAATCACCTGCTTAGGCAGACGCAGCAGCCAGGGTTTGATCCCCACTGTGTCATGCTGGCCCGTCCCCAGGGCATGCTGAGACACAACTGGGACTGCATGTGGTGGCGCGTGCCTGTAATCCCAATGCTTGGGAGGCTGAACACAGGTGGATCACTACAAGTCTGATCCATGCAGTGAGACTCTGCACTAAATACAAAGAAGAAAAATGAAAAGGATGCCACTAAGCCAGATAGCAGTGATTCCCTTAGTGATACTGAAAGTGGTTCTAGACAATAACCCTCCTCCAGAGGTTGGTGCTTTGACCTGGCATGCCAGCACCTACTGCTGGCCCTGTCCCTGGGAGAACACTGAGACAGTGACTGAGACCGGGCGAGGAGATGCAAGCCTGTAATCCCAACGCTTGGGAAGCTGAAAACAGAATCACTACAAGTCTGATTTGTGTAGTGAGATCCTGTAGTCCCTGCACTAAAACAAAAAACAAAACAAAACAAAAAACAATAACCCTCCAACTGTCTGTCTGTCTGTCTGTCACACTGGCCACAAAGGTTTTCAAAGGTAAGTGCAGGTTAATGTTTGTCTTTATATTTTGTATACAATACAGTGCAGTAATCATTTTTATATGATGAGTATTTTGGAGTTGTGGAATCAATCATCTGAGTTTCCATCATATCTTGTGAAGAAATTCACTTTAATATGTAAGTGCTTTGGATGACAAGCACATTTCCAGAATTAATTATGTTTGCAATCTAAGGTTTGACTGTATTTGTATTTATGATTGGGCAATAATTATTCAAATTCAAGCAACTAATTAGATTTGGCCCATTTATAGATTTTTAAAATTAATTTTGTTAGTAATAAGACTGATAAAAGTGATTAGATAGAACAGTTTGTAACAAGAGGACAAGCCACTTGATGGGACAACTATGCATGCACCACCCACCAATGGTTCAAGCTGGCAGGAAGGTATGTGTTTGTTTGTTTGAGACAGAGTCTCATTTCGTAGTTTAGGCTGGCCTTGAATTCATGGCATTCTTATTGCCTCAGTCTCCTGAGTGCTGGAATTACAGGCATGCACCACCGTGCCTGTGTAGGGAAGGTGTTCAGAAGGGAAACAAAAAGGATTACTGCCAGGAGTTTGAGGTCAACCTGGAATAATACAAAAGACCTTGTGAAGGAAGGAAGGAAGGAAGGAAAAAAGGAAAGAAGGAAAAAGGAAGGAGGGAAGGAGACAGACAAATATGGAGGAAGAAGAAACAGGAATGTCTGTAATTTTGAGTAACAACTCTGAATGTGAATGGTCTCAATTCCCCAATCAAAAGGCACAAGTTGGCAAATTGGTTGAAATATAAAACTCAATGATATTCTGTATACAAAAACAAAATTATCTTTTAGGAAATTTACAGACTAAAAAAAATGGAAAACAGTATTTCATGCAACTATAGTCCCCAAACATACAGGAATAGCTTGCTATTTTCAGACAAAGTAGATTTTAAGGAAATACTGATCAGAAGAGACAAAGTCATTAGATATTAGTTAAAAGAACAATTTAACAGAAAGTGATAATAATTATAAACATACACACACCAAACACTGGTGCATCCAACTCCATAAAGAAACAGCACCAGACACAAAAGACCAGAAGTGTCAACGAAATTATAGTAGGGGATCACTTCACTCTGATAAGCAGAAAATGTTGACAAAAATCAGTAAGTATCAAGTTGTACCACATTTCTGAACTAATTCAATTTCCTTCCTACTACTAGAGCTTTCAGTATTTTTTTTTTTTTTTTAGCTATCTACAATGTTTCACCCAAGAACGGATACACATTCTTCTCAACTGCACATGGAACTTTGTCCAAAATAGACAACATACTAGACATAAAGCATGCTTCAGTAAATACCAAAGAATCAAAATTATGCTATACTTGTATTATCAGATTTAGAGCAAAGAAACTAGAAATGAATGACAAAAAGATAGAAATTATGCAAAGAGAAATTTACAACACTACTGAATAATCAACAGACTATAGAAGAAATCAAGAAATTTGTTCTCATACCAGAACTTACAGCATACAATGAAAGCAACCTTAAGAGAGAAGCATTGAGCTGTGAACATCCACATCAGAAAAGGTGGAAGCCTAAATAAGTAACCTAAAGATATACCCTTAAGGTCTTAGAAAAAAAAATAAAGCCAACATATTGAAAGCTAGTAGTAGGAAGGAAATTGAATTTAATGAAACAGACTAAAAGCAATACTAAGAATCATGATTCAAAAAGCTAATTCTTTAAGATAAATAAAATATACAAACCTTTAGCCTTTTTTAACCAAAGAAAGTTATAAAAGGACCTTATTTCAATCTGATAAAAACTATTCTGACAAACCTATTGTCAGCATTAATTGGGGAAATGAGGAAGGATGTTCACTATCACCATTCCTATTTAGCATAGCTTGCATAGCATTAGCCAGAGCAACAAGGTAAGAGAAAGTCTAGGTGGTATTGACTTTTTTTTCTTTAATTTTTTTTTTTTTTTGTACTACTGGGGATCAAACTCAGGATCTTGAGCTTGCCAGGCAGGCACTTATGCTGCTGAACTATATTCCTGGCCCACAACCAGGTAAGATAAACAAAAGAAACGCATAGTAAAAGTAGTATAATTATTTGCAGATGACCTAGAAGACCCGAAAAGACACATCCAAATTTAGCAACGTAGCAAGATATAAAATCAACAATGTTCGTATATACTAATAAAGAATTCACTAAGAAAGAAACTAGGCCAAGAATGGTGGTCCAAGACTGTAATTCCAAAATTTGAGAGGCTGAGGCAGGAAGGTTGAGTTTGAACCCAGCCTGGGCTACATACTGAGTTCAAGGCCAACCTGAACTATGTACTAACGGGGAGAGAGATGGGGAGAACAGAGACAATGAACCTGATTTTAAGAAAAAAGGCATTTGGGCTGGGCATGGTGGTACACACCTGTAATTCCAGCACCTGGGAGCTCAGGCAGGAGGATCACGGCAAAGTTTGAGACCACCGTGGGCTACAAAGTGAGCTCAAGCTCAGCCTGGACTACATAGTGAAACTCTGTCTCAAAAAGACAGAGGGAAAAAAAAAAAAAAGGGAAAAACAATACCGTTCATATAAAGCATCACAAACATCAAGAAAAATTAAATATTGTACTTAGGAATTAACCTGAGGAACTGAACAATCTGTACAACAAAAACCTAATCTAAAAAAGATCAATTTGCACAGTGACAGATCATAGCTAATAAAATTTACCCAAGACATGATTATTGCCAACTTAAAAGATATCTAAGAGGACATCAGAAAATGGTAAGGTACGTCATGTTTATGGAAAGGCAAAGATAAGATTGCCAAAATGGTCAGTCTATTCCAAAAGTCATATACGATTTATGCAAACCTAATCAAAACAACAATACCACTCCTTATAGAACTAGAAACAACAATCCTAAAATTCATATAGAACCAGAATAGCAAAAGCAATCCTGTGAAGAGAGGAGAGACCAGAGGCATCTAATAGTGTTTGTAAATAGAATATCATATCAAGAATATCATTATATACCTTGTATAACAAATAACCACCAAGGAAAAAAAAATACAACGTATTAATCATTGAATTTGTTCTAATTTGATTTGAAATTGTCTCACTGCTATTTGTTCTTCAATAAAATTATGGAAAAATAAAAATCTTTTTTTTTTTTTTGAAAAGAAAAAAGGAACTCATTCTTAAAAAAAAATCCCAGATTTCAAGTTATATTACATAGTTACAGTGAAAAAAACATGGTGCTGCACAAAAACAAGTCATGTGGGTCAATAAAACAGAACAGACAATGTAGAAGGAAACTTAGGTATATACGGCCATCTGACCTTTTTTGACAGAGGCCAAAAATTACACTGGAGGAGACAGCCTTGTTAATAAATGGTGCTAGTAAAATTGGCTGTTCACATAGAAAAGACTACTTCAAACATTTTTATCTCTCACCATATACTAAAATCAAAATAAATCAGAGATTTAAATATTAACACAGTGAGGAATGGTGGCACATGCTGAAAAGTTCAAGGACAGCCTGAACTACAGACCCTATCATAAATAAATAAATATCTGCTGAAAGATAAAACTTATTGAGCTAGTCATTGTAAAAGTTTAGGCTGACCTCAAACTCAACAGTGATCCTGTCTCAGCACCCCAAACCCACTAGGGTTACAAGTGTATACCACCACATCTCATAAAACTCTTAAAAAATATAGACAAGGACTTTTATGAACAAATCTCAATTGCATTAGAAATAATATCAACCAGGGCCAGCCAAACAGCTCAGCAGATAAATCGCCTACAAGCAGGCACAGGGGCTGGGAATTTGATTCCTGGGCATGCCGGGCTGGCCCTACCCCCAGGGCGCCCTGAGACAGGCAACTGAGACTCTGTGTGGTCTCAGCACCTGTAATCCCAGCTCTTGGGAGGTTGTGAACAGGCAGACCCTTCCCTAAAAAGAAAAAAATACAAACAAAACAAGACAAAACGAAAGACAAAGAAAGGAAGGAAGAGAGAGAGAAGAAAAAATAGTATCAGCCTAGGAAGTGGAGCCCCAGTTCCGTGGCCGAGCCTACCTGGGATGCCGGAAAACAAACAAAACAAAAAGAATATCAACCATGAATCAACAAATAGGATCAAATGAAATATAAAAGTTTCTGTACAGCAAAGTAAACAACCAACAGAGCAGAGACAACTATCTGACAGGCAGAATTATATCAGGTACTCCCTAAGACAGAGGACCAACATCCAGACTATATAAAGAATTTTTTAAAAATTAGACTTCCCAAATCTAAAAGCCCAATCAAAATAAGGTATACCTGAGTAAGTACAGATGAAGAACTACAAATGGCCAATAAATACATAAAAAAATGTTGAACCTCTCTGGCCATTTTGAAAAAGGTACATTAAAACAACATGGAGTTGGGGCTGGGGAGATGGCTCAGTGGAATAAGTGCTTCCCTGGCAAGCACAAGGGCCTGAGTTCAATCCCCAGTTCTGCAAAAAAAAAAAAAAAAAAAAAAAACAAAAAAAACAAAAAAACAAAAAACAAAAACCATGGAGTCCATCTTACTCAAGATGGACATGAACAAAATGTAGACAAACATTCGGTATTCTGACGAAAATATATTTTGATGTAGGGTAAAATACCCTGTAGACATGTACTGAGTTCCTTTATTCAAAGGTTTGGTTTAGTTCTCAGACTTCTTTGTTCTATTTTTGTGCAGTTAAACTATGTATCTATGATAGTGGGCTACTGAAAACCCTCAAATCAACCTTATCAGTGTTTATTTGATTGTTCATACTGTTACTTGTTTTATATAGTTGGGTATGCTGGTATTTGTTGTCTCTTCCTCTCAGACCGTTCCCGTAACAAGGATGTGGTGACATTTTGTCTCTTCTGATCAGTCCTGACTTGAAATCTACTTTGTCTTCAATAGAACAGCCAGCCCTGCTTTTTTTTTTTTTCTGGGTTCCTTTCCCATGGAGTGTTTTTTCTATCCTTTGCCTTCCAGTCTATGAATTTTTTTTTCTTTTTTTTTTTTTTAAAGCTAACTGTGTTTCTTGTTTGATGCATACTGTTAGAGTTGTTTCTTGATTTGCTGTGCCTGTTTGTCTGGTGAACTGAGACCATTTATATTGATGCTCATAACTGATATATTCTTGGCATATAATGAAAAAACAGGAGATAGTATAAATAATATTAAACTGTTCACAGATGTGGCAGAACACGTCCCTGGTAGAGAAAAAGAATTTGACATACAGATAAGTGAGGCATACAGAATTTAAACAGCCACTAACAACAACAAAAAACATACATCCAGGCATACCACAGTCCAGAAATTCAACACAAGAATAAAATCTTAAATGCTATTAGGCAAAAGAAACAAATCACACATAAATGAAAGCCCATCAGAATCACAGCTGACTTCTCTGCACAAACCCTCAAGTTGTAGAGAAGCTTGGAGTGAAGTATTTTAAGTTCTAAAGGAAAACCTTCAATCAGATTGATGCACACTGCAAAACTATCTTTCAAAACTGATGCAGAAATAAGGTATTTCCATAACAAAGAACACCTAAGGATATTTATGATCACCAAACCCAGCACTCCAAAATGGTTTGATGGACATTCTAGAAAGAGAGAACAATGACTACAACTCAATGAACCCCAACAGAAATAATCTAACAGGCAGACTGACAAAGAGAGGAAGGGGAAAAATGAAAGGGAGCCAACAAAAAGGAAAGTAATATGACAAGGTAAGTCAATATATCTTAGTAATAATGATCCATGTTATTAGTCTCAATGCACCAATCAAAAGACAGACTGGCAGAATGGATCAATAAGCAAGAGCCAACAATATACTAAATACAAGAAACATATTTAATTCAAGAAGAAATTCAGACTGAAAAACCAAAGGATAGAGAACTACTCCACATAACAGGAACCCAGAAAAAAAATCATCAAGAGTAGCTATTATATTTGCAAACAAAGTGGATTTCAAGCAAAGACATGTTCTGTTCATTTAATCCTTTCAAAAACATCTTTTAAATGATGTAGTTATTTCTATTTCAGATTAAGGGGAAAATAAACTGGCATGTAACTTGCACAAAATCACCCAGCTAATACTGTAGCTTGGATTTGAAGTTATGCTAAAACTATGAAGTAAACCTTGCTTTTCTCTTTTTTTTTTGTCTTTTTGAGACGGGGTCTCACTATGCAGTTCAGGCTGGCTTTAAGCTCACTTTGTAGCTCAGGCTGGTCTCGAACTCACAACAATCCTCCTGCCTCAGCCTCCCGAGTGCTGGGATTACAGGCATGTGCCACCACGCCCGGCTCTTGCTTTTCTCTTTAACAAAAATTTTCCCTATTGGATAATTTAAAAGAAAAATAAGGTGGTCCTCTTACTTGTAATCCCAGCTACTTGGGAGGTTGAGGCATGGGGACATCAAGTTCAGGCCAGCCTGGACAAATCTGTCTCCAAATTGGTGATTGGAGAAGATATACAGGTCAGTAGTAGAGCACTTGCCTAGCATGCTTGAAGCTGAGTTCAATCCTCAGTAGTATTTTAGAAAGAAAAGAGGGAGAGAGAGAGAGAAAGAAAATAAGGGAGAAGGGATAAGGGAAGAGAAGAGGAAGAGAAGAGAGGAGGGGAGAGG